>BSBK01011867.1:0-85000 GCA_027943335.1 Chamaecyparis obtusa | reverse complement strand
TTTGAGGGCTGATAGTAGAACTTGTGTGTATGCTTCAAGGACCTATTCCTCTACCTCATAACCTAGTGGATGAATCCACTTAGTTCTTGGCTCAACAACTTCCATACACGTTGTATCTATTTCTACCATAAAGCAAATAGTATCCTTATACTTTTCCACAATGCTTTCTAGAATTATATACATCATTTGCATCTTGAGCTTGAAGGTCTTCAATTCCAATGTTAGATAATCTCTCAATGTACATTCCATGGATGCTTTGTTAGATATCTATGGCATGGATGGAATGGACTTGTCCAAATATAGATCTGATATTCTTCCAACAATATGAAGGTACATGTAAATGATTAATGACCCAAACCTGAATATTTTTGTCTTGTCATGCTTGATTTCCTTGATGTTATCAATCAATTGTGCACATAAGATCTCACATAAGTTGAACTCTATATCTTCCTTTACAAGTCTAATGGCTGCTAGAATAGTGCCTGTAGAGACACTATTCACCCTACTGGTGTGATGAAACCTATATCCAAGTATCATAGACATCAATTTGATGTCAGCTTGTTCATTAGGCTTAATCATCATACCATGCGTATCACTCCTTGACTTACAAGTTTTCTCAAAAATCTTTTTGACATCCTTGCCCATAGGAAGGATGGCGTCTGTCCTAGAAAGGCCTATCATCTCATGTATAAGGTCACTGATGATTCTTACTAGCACATCACCTATCCAAAATAGGTCATCATGAATTCTGCTCAATAGTATCTTAATCCATTCAGTCTCATAAAATTCATATGTTGTAGCATACTCAACTATTGGGTGATCATTCCACTTAACATATTCATCCATTAATGTTTTGTCTGGTTTCAACATGGTATCCATGTGCGCCCTTAACCTATCCAACCCTACTGGTTCTTTCTTGCAGTAGATGTAAGCCCTAATATCTTCCACATGCATAACGCCCATAGGCATGTGGGAGAATGCTCCCTCTAAATCATCTAGGGTTGAACTTAAAAGGATGTTTCTTGAATACATATCTCTTCTTCTCAGCAACATCAAAAACTATGGGAGTGGCCATGACTTACTTGTTTAATCATTTTTTAACTGTACTCTAAGATGATCCGAAGACTTCTGAATCAGGATGTTGAACTAGGGTTTCTGCAATTGACTAAATGTATTGCAAATCACTGATAGATCAATCTCCAAGTCTTCACAACAACTTCCAAGGATCTTTCTACTCTTCAATCACTCTGAGTTTGAATGCAATGAGTAATTAAACAACTTTCTATATATTTAAAGTGGAAATTCTACCATTAATGCTTGCCACATAAACCAGGTTGTCATTTCAATATGTCTAACTTGAGCTCTACTAACAATCATTAAGTGTGCTCTTGCATGAAGGTTCCTATATACTTCAAAAGCTTAAGTCCAAAGGTGCATACTCTGAGAGTGAGTATACTAGCCACGCAGTGGTCTAGAGATAAATTAGCTCCCCTTATGACCCTGAGGGCCTTTCATCCAGATGTAGAGGGTGTGTCCACTATGGATGCATCCAATACATACTCATCAATCTTGTCCTTCTTTTTCTCTGACCAAATTAAGCTCACATCCTCTGAGGCTTTCATAAACTTGACTTCTCCTTTAGGATCCAATACTAGTTCTTTAGCCTTTTTAGGGCTTTCCTAACCTTGCGTCCTTGTTCTACAGAACTTTGAGATATGTCCAGCCTTGTTACAAGAGTGAAAAATGACTAGAGGTCCTATATTCCTCGGTGCATTAATATGAGTCACCATTTTGCACTGTCTAGCTGAGTGACCATTATAGTTACATATTTGGCATGTAACATTTTGAGAGCTTCTTATATTTGTCTAATTTTGATTTCTCTGATCCTGTTAAATCCTGTTATTCTTAGTAGTCTTGCAATTCATAGCTCTATGATCAAATTTATTGCATGAATAACAGTATCCATTAAAAGGTCTTACCTCTATATAGTTCCTCGCAATGTGTCCATGATTGTTACATGCAAAACAAGTGCGGTCTACAGGCTTGCACTCATTCTTAGGTGGCTCACCATTATCTTTGGTTTGACCTTCAATCTCCTTAGCATCAATAGAGTCCTTTTGTGTATCCTTTCTTGCTTGCATGTTGTCAATCTGATTTTGTACTTCATTGTATCCAATACAGCTAGTGTCTCCTTTGGCTCTTCTTGCATACAAATGAGATTCTATCAAATCAGAACTGGTGTGTAATTTGTCAATGTGATTCTTTTTTTCCTTTAATTCAGATTCCAAGTTTTCCTTATTGTTTCTTAGTTCTAATATTTTCATGTTTGCTTGCCTCAATTCTTCATTTAGTTGAAGGTTCTCTTTGATCTATTCATCATAGACTTCCTAATTGTTAGTCAGCTTATCATCAAACTCTTCAAGTTGTTCTTTTAAGGATTTATTTTCTTCATTGAGCTTCTTGACCATTGTCCCTAGATCACTGGTAGAGAATTCTTTCAAATCTTTCCTTATCCTTTTGATGACTAATTGAGCATCATTGAGTTTTTCCCTCAGTTCTTCAGTTTCTCTTTCAGACTTGTCTAGGTCTTCAAGAGTAGCTTCCAAATTTCTTTTCAGATGTTTCATTTCTTCTTTTTCCATGATCTCCTCAAGGGGTTAAAATTATTTTCTGAGGACTAGAGCTCTGATACCAATTGTTAGGAATGGGAACACTGGGGGGGGGGGGTGAATTAGTGTTCACTATATTTTAACTTCTCACTTTAGTCTTTATACTAAACTTAAATGCTTGAGTACTGAATTAAACATTCACATAAAAATGAAACATGAAATAAAAAATGACACCAATATGGTTACAGGGAAACCCAAATAGGTAAAAACCCCGATGGGAATTGACACCCACTAATATTTTGTACAAGTATTTTGTGATCCTTTTTAGAAGATCCTTAACCCTGTTAGGAGTTTCTTTACAATGCTTTTAGTATAGTAGAACTTGTTAAGGGTTATATCTTGTTAGGAGTCTTACAATAGTCCTTGTTAGGGGAGAGGACTCACTATCCAAGAGCTCACTGCTCAAGTGGTGAAGGCTACAACCTTCTGATCTCAGATACACACTATATCTGTAGGATGAACTGTCACTATGACACTGCTTGTTAGATCAATTCCTTTGATGCGCTGATCCTTTGACCTCTAGCAAAGCTCTAATACATCTTCCAGTTTCTTCACATACTTCTACTCTACTTATTACAACTCTCTATCTACTTCCATGCCGAATACAATGGGTGCAATATGTTATATTTATACGCCCATACAAAATAAATAATTAGGTTGGCCCTTAGAGCTATTACACACAATGATTCCAAATGAATTGGCTTAAAAATTATCACAAAAAAAAAATTATATATGTTGGAAACCTAAATATAATAGGCGCATAGCCTTAACAACATTACATTATATCTACAAACAAAGATACTAACTGTCAGCTTCATACTTTGTCCTTCACTGGCACATACTGGTTGTGCAACTTCAACTAACTGTAACTTCCTCATCCTTGCACATCTGATCATGTGATCATAGAATAAGAATGAATATAGTCTAAAAAACTTAACTTCCAGGGTGCATACCATAATTAGTCTGTACACACGTGCACTGATGCTCTAAGCTGCAGGAACTTTGTACACTGTCCAGTCTTCAACACTTAACTGATTTCTAATCTTCTCTTCAAGTGCGCTGACTCCGACCCACTATATGAATTTGTTTCCATAATGACAACACTATATCAAGTCATATTGTAGACACACAAAATTGGATAACTGCTTTTCAAAATTCAATAAATCAATAAATGGCTCAAAAATAAATAAAAATGCAAAAATCAATAAAATGCATTAAATCAATAAAATGGACATAATTAAATAAAGTTGAGAAAAATTAATTAAATCAAAGGAATTATTAAATAATGATGTTAAATGATTAAATCAAAGCTTAAAAGGGCCAAAAACAATATATAATTGATTTTAATCAATTAATTGTATAGTTGTTTTAATCAAAAATCAAAATAAACCTATTACCCTTACAAGGCTAAATTTAATTAATTAATTGAATTAAATATTCCTAATTTCTTTCAACAAAGTGATGAACCAATAAGAATTGAGGACAAAAAGACATAAATCACTCAAACATTTAAATTGTCTAAAGATTTGAAACCATTTAAAGGGTTGTCCCCTCATTTGTCCCCCCATTTATGAACAAAGCAAAGTTTTTGACTCAACCAAAGGGATAATCATGATTACTTCACTCCACCCCTTACCCTTGGACATTTAATATAAATATGGAGCATTTTGGCGAGTATTTCCATCTTGGAATTTCATTTGCAAAGCATTGTTATTATAGGCATTTGAATAGCATTCTAAGAGCAATTTGAGCATTTTATAGCAATTATCATTGTAGTTTGTCAATTTGAGTTAGATTAAGCATGGAATCATCATAGAAGCATTGTAAAAGCATAATAGCAGCATAATTTCTCATTTTAGAAGTGTCACTAGTGAGGATTTAAGCTGAGAGCTTCATTTACCACTTCTTTCTAGAGAACTATCAGATAATATAGATTGTAGTTTCATTTTAAAGTAGATTTGCATTGTATTTAGTTTAAATTGATGCTATTAGATCTTAATTTCATGAAGGTGTAAAACTCACACACACAAATGGCACCCACCATGGGGCTTTAGGCCTCATTTTCATCATTTGCATCTCAATTTGCATGCTTGGATTGTATATTTTCCGTGTTTATTTTGCAGGAAATAGATAAAATGTCACCTATAGAAGATTCAATCATGCCTGCAGACCTTTAGCTATCACTTTACACCTCTGGATTAATGTTGATTAGCTGGAGATTCATGCCTATGATAGTAAATAATTCTACCTTTGCTACTTAAAGTCACGCCTGTGACTTAGGGAGTATCGCCTAACCTTTATTTGCTATCGCTTAAGTTCACGCTTTGCTTCACATGTTACAATTTTAGTCACGCTTTAGAAAGGAAAGTTATCACTTACTGCTGTTAACATGTCACTTAGGATGAATTATTTTGTGCAATTTTAAGTTCTGCTTATGCCTCTAGATAAACTATTCATGCCTATGTAACTTTGAGTAACGCTTGAGCCGCTGCAAAGTTACACTTGTCATCAGTTTGTTCACGCCTATTAGCTAGACAATGTCACCTAATGTCTGTTGTCTGTATTTGATGTTAATTTGATCCAATCAGTTGTCTAACTCCCTATTTTTTATTTTATTTTGACAGTAAATGAGCCACCACAGGAAAGTACAGAAGCCTAAAAGAAAATTTAACAAAGAGGAAAAGGCTTTAGCAAAGAGGATTAAGAAGGAGAACTTTGAGCACATAAAGGCTATTCTTGAGAGTACACAAGAGGAGGAAAATAAGGTATATCAGGAATACCTTGTTGTAGTTGAAGCGTACAAAAATAAATTTGTTTCTTTAAATTGGATCTTTAGTCCTTAATTCAAATTTTTGTTTGAAAGATTTACAATTAAAGGGCTTAAAATTCATTACATAAAATGCATGCTTTGTAAATTCAATTTTGATTTCCCCTCACTTTGATTGTTAGTGTTGACTAACTTGTTGGAGGACAAGCACATTTGGAGGAGGTTATTGCCAAGGTGAGTTGATAAACAATGAAGAAATCTTTTAAAAATGCGCCTAGCCTATGCTAGCTACAAGGAAAGGTATTTTTCTAGTCAAGCTTGCACTTGATTAAATTGTGGCATTTCTCTTTGAACATAGCATTAATTAAAGCCAAGAATTGAACCAAACATTTCCATTTCTAAGAATCTCTATGTAATGAGATTGAAAAAGAACCTTATTGCTTGAGTGTTTGAGGAACTAAAGGGAAAGTTAGGGATATGCTCTTCATCTTTTAGGTGAAACAAATTCCCAAACACTTCACCTTAATTCCATTTTTTATTGTTTTCAATGAACATGCTAGTTAAAATAGAGATTTAGTGGGCTCACCTCTTGAGTCTTCCTTAACAAGGCTGGTGAGAGGGACAACCCAAAGTGGGATACACTTGCTATTACTATGAGAATCCGACCCACTCTAAAATGAAATGCATGTATCCTTAATGGGGTGCATGACAAAAGAGTTTTAATTTCTCGAACTTCCTCTAGTAGTCTTAACGGATTGCGCAAAATCATACCTTAGTGCATGTGGGAAGCCCCTTAACATACTTGGGGGATGAGAGATTTCAATCCATTTTGAACGGAATACTTACTAAATCCCAATTAAAATAGAAAAGCCACCTTTTTAGAGCCATGTTTATAAGCCAATTTGACTTTAGGTAGGCTGTTTGGAATTTATTCTTGCGCTATACTTGTGAAAAAATTCAAGAATATACACATTAGATTGTTTATAGAGACATTGATGTGTGTGTTGCATTTGTTTTTAATTTTCAAACAAGAAATTTTCAAAAAATTTGATCTCAAACATTTAAAGAATTCAAAATTTTACAACTTGGTCAGAGAAGTGTTGCCTGGGAACAAAACAATCATGCCTATCAGAGGTTTAGTCATGCCTATGACTAGTATAAAAATGTGTAGACAGAGAAAAGGCACGTGCATAACCTTTTTAAACATGCCTATGTAAACTGGAAAATCACCTATCAAAGGAAAAGTGCCACCTGCATCCCATAGAGTACCGCCTAACAAAACACCAGTACACGTGTATACCAAATTGGGTAACACCTAAAATCAATTCAGTGACGCCCAAAAATCTAAAAGGGAAAACAAAGAGTATTTTTAGGGGGGTCAAACATTTTTAAGTATATTTTTGAGTACCCTTTCTGTGTTCTTACTACTCCAACTCACAGTCTGGTCAAAAATCTTGTTCTACACATTTTTTAAAATTTTTTTGCAAAGGATTAAACCTCGAGTAATATCAATGCTTACTCTCCAAGGTTCATGCCTATTTTCACTAGATCTTACTATGTTAAACAAACCTTGCAAGCAGATGGGACCTATTTGAGACAAGAGCTCCCTTACCCAAGAGATGAGTCTACCACTCCTAGAGTACTCCAAAAATCACCCGAAAAAGAAGTAGAAGACAACATGATGTATTATGGTAGTTTGGGTGGTAAAGATAATAGTGATATTGATCTTGCTAACCAAGGCGATGCCAATAATGGAGGCATTGGCATAAATAACCAAGACAATACCAATAATGGAGGAGCAGATCAAAATGCTCAAGGTATAGACAACACTCACACTAGAACTAACACTGAAGCAATGGCAGAAGATGCCATAGATGAAAAGGTTAGTGAGGCTATCCAATGTCCCTATTTCCAAAAGCTCATGGAAAAGGCAATGGATAGAGATAGAGAAAAGAACTTTTTGGACTTAGCACAAAAAGGCCTCAAGCTTCCCCGTGACTATGATGTTAATCAATTCAAACTACCAGAAGTTGAGGAGAGTACGTTAGACATCATGAATAAGCAGTTCAAGATGTTCCAAATGCAATTGGATACCATTAAGAAAAGTGGAGCTCTCAAGCCTTTCTCCATCGAAGCATTGTGTCCATTTCCATTTGATAAAAGCTTGGTCATGGTGCCATTCCCAATCAATGCAGTGTTCCTCGAGTATGACAAGTATGAAGGAACATCAGATCCCCAAGATCACTTATGTGAGTTTTGTGCATTGAGATTAGAGTTCATGCATGATACAACATATTTAATGAGACTATTCCCATGAAGCTTAGGAGGCATGGCTATGGAGTGGTTTTCCAAGTTACCCTCTAACATTAAGACCTTTGAAGAGTTAGCTTCAAAATTCATGGACCATTACTCATATAACATCAAGCATGAGGTCACGATGATAACATTATGTAACACTAAAAAAAAGGATGGAGAGGCATTCCTCACTTTTCTACAAAGATGGAGGATAGTTTTTGCAAGATATCCTAGGAGCATACTTGAAAAAGAGAAGATGGATATCTTCATAAATAGTTTAAGAAATGAGTTGAACTATCGATTACGAATGCAATGTCCCAAGACCTTCTAGGATCTAATTTAAAATGAAGTCACAATGGAGGAAGTGTTGGTCAAAAGTGGAGAATTAAAATTGTACAAGGATAATAAGAACAACTCCAACAACAATAACTGCAACAATGGCAACAACTAGAAGAATAATTGGTTCAATAGTAATAGTCGGTATAAGAACAACAATAAGGGAATTGTTAATGATGGTGTGGTGGAGTCTAGCAACTTGAAGGTGGTTCCATTTTCTCTTACAAGGACACCTAATCAGGTGAATAATGCCAATCAGACATCTAATGCACCTTCCAATAACAACAATGCCAATAAGGGAAACCAAGGAAATAATGCAAGAAATAACAAATTTGATAAATATTTGGTGCCCACTCCTCAAAGGAACTTCACACCCTTGGGTGAACCCCTCGAAAGGGCATTAAAGACTCGCATGGCTAATAATGTCATTACTTTACCTAGCATTCAGCCTTATGAGCCAAATAACAAGCCTAGTTGGTGGAGTGCCAATAGCCATTGTGAGTACCATAGAATTTGAGGGAACAAAACAAATGAATGTCTGCAACTAAAGAATATAGTGCAAGATTTAATCATTGGTGGCACGATCACCATTGATGGACCTCAAAACAATGAAGATCATACAACATTCAAACAACCTTTCTACAAACATGATAAAGGGGAGTCATCTAATGGCAAGAAACAAAGTGCCAATAATCTTAACTTTGCACCACCTTATGATAAAATTGTGAATGCTATAATAATCAATGAGCAGCCCCAAAAAGAGGTATCAAATGTCATTACAAGAGGGGAGACTTCTAGAATGACCCTAAAAGGGGTTGCTCCTAAAGTTATTAGCACTCTACAATCCAACATTGTGGTCAAGCAACCTTCTACAACAACAAAACCTTATAGTTTGGTTGATCAATTGCAAAGAACTCCAACGCAAATCTCTATCTTAGAGTTATTGAAGTTATCACCTAACCATAAGGATATTTTAGAAAAAGCTCTAATAGAGACGAACATTCCTACTAATTTAGAAGAGGAGAAGTTCCAAAATATGGTAGGTCATCTTGTGGTACCTCATTGTCTCTCATTTTCCGATCAAGATGACATGTCTATAACCCATCCCCAAAATCTACCATTGCATATAGAGGTCTTAATAGAAAGGCATAGAGTCAAAAGAGCCATCATTGATGGAGGAGCTAGTCTAAACATTTGTACATTAAGTCTTGTTAGATCCTTAGGGTTGTCTGAATCTTGCATTGACCCTATGAAAAAAATCACCATTAAAGCTTATGATGAAGCTAAAAGGGCCTCTAAAGGCATGATCGTATTGCCCATTCAAGTGGGACCAGTCAAGAAGGACACCAATTGCCAAGTATTGGACATGAAATTAACTTATAATATTTTGTTGGGGAGACCATAGATTCATGAGATGCAAGCAGTCCCATCCACATACCACCAATGCATCAAATTTCTATACATGGGTGAAGAAATGACAGTTGGAGGGGACTCAAACCCGTTTCAATATTGCAATGCACTCAAACCCATTCATGAGCTATTTATTCCACATAACTGGGAAGGAATCATTCAAAGAGTCACCATTGAAGATACCAAAATGGATGATCCAGTCATAACATTAAATGCTACTCAAAACCCTCCTCAAGCTATGTGCTAAAATGTTGTCACACTTCTATGAATCCTTACATGCAAGAAAACTCAAGAATGAGCCCTCACAAATCGATCCATAGCTCCCTAGGCATGGAGTGCAAGGGTTTTTAAGAATGCTCTCAGCTAGAGCTATTAAGCCTATAACCTTGCTAGTAAACCATGTAATGGGAGATTCAAGGAAGACAAGGGCAAGAATGCCAATATCTCCAATGAAGCCAAATGTATGCAATGCAAAGCAAATCTATATGACAATGCAAGTTAATCTATTGCATAAAAAAAAATCTAAGCTAAGAATGAAGCTATGAAAATGCAAATACTATGCATGAAAATGAAATCTAACTATGAAGCAAGAAAGCCATGATGATGCAAGAATGAAGACAAGAAGATAGAGTGTTGATGAAGATCCAAGATGAATGCCAACAATGCTCCAAATCTTCAAACCCTAGATGCAAGAATATCTCCAAAAGCTCCAAGATGACCTAGAAAACTTGTAGCATAACAATAGCATAAAAATTTATGTGTGAAAATGAGGAAGAGAGCTCTTCTTTTATAGGAGGTGAAAAATCAATGGACCATGGAGATTAAGAGGCAAAAGATTTAATCAACAGTGGAGAAAAAAAGAAGCTTGATCCTTGTGCACAAATATCCTCCAATAGGAAAATTAGAAGCATTTACTTTATGTTGAACATTTACTTTATGTCCATGTAAGACAAAAAGTGTTTTTATTTTATTTTTTATTTTATTTTTCTTTATAAATAAGAATTAAATGCTTTATTTGTGCAACTTAGGATAAGAAGAAAAGTGGGGCTTTTTATTTAATAAAAGGGGAGGAAATATTCCTTTTAATAAATAAAGACTTAGGATAAGATGGTTAGCCCATAGAAAATAATCAAATAAATGATAGGACTAGGATTTGATCAAGAACAAGCAATTCATGATTTTAGCAAAAGGGACTAATAGTCTAGATGACCATTTTTAGGTGTATACATTTTCCCCTCTTTGACTAATGTGTGATCGATTTGGGAACACATTACGTCAAAGAATAGATTAGCCAAGAAGGCAAGAGATAGCCAAGAAGGAAAGTAGATAGCCAAGAAGGCAAGCAAATAGCAATCTGGCTCCAAAGAATGAAGTGCAGAGAGATAGCAAATCTTGCATGGTCAGCCTGGTAGCGACAGTACTGAACACTTAGGAAAGAGATAACCAATAATATATGATGTGTCTGCCCCCTCAGGATCAAAAGCAAAATCAAGTAGAGGGATTACAGAAGCAAGAGCAACATGATCAAATCACTAGAAATCATAATCAAAGAAAGAGAACAAAATAACCATCAAGCAGTGAGGGTATGCCCCACACATGGGACATGGGGCATGAACCTATCGGTCCCTCAACCCGTAAACACCACGGAGGGGGATTTGAACTTGGGATTTGAAAGTGAATGAAATACTGGAAGTTGAGAGAGATGGGGATGAAGAGGTGAAGAATTCCCCAGTGAAGATCGAAGGATCAGGCCTCAAAAGGTTAACCAACTACATGGAAGAAGGAAAAAGATGAGTTGGGTGATCAAGGTGAACTCAGATTTTGGTTTGGATCCTGAAATGAAAGGAAAATGATGTGATATGAAAGACAAGAAGTGAAAGACATGATTGGGAAGAAGCAAAAGGTGAGCGCAGTTGATTAACAAGTCCACGAAAGATAAAGGAGAGCTCTCTCCATATGCAAGATGCAAAACTAACTAACATAAACTTAAGAATGCAAGCTACATGAAAAGTGGTTTACTTGCAAGGTTACAAAGCTAATAGACATCTAATTATCATCATCGAGCATTATTGGTAGCGTCGCAAGATCATACAGTACACACTAGCATATGATCTAAATATGATCTATATCAGATAGAAATTTGGGAATCCCACCTAAGCATCAAAGACATGTAGGTCAAGATGACTAGTGCAGTGAGATTACCTAAGTTTGATATAGCAAGATTATGCTCGCATTGAGACACAAGAAAGTTAAGATGACTATAAGCATGCACTTGCAAAATAGTCAAGGATAATACCTTGTAGGTCCATAGTGTCAAGTAAGACTAGCATAAATGCTCATGACAGTGAGGACCAAAAAAATATACCCACAAGTAGATAAAGAAATAAAACATGTTCTCATACCCTTAGTCTTCTAGCTATGCATCATCGAAAACTTCTCAGGGAGAGACCACTTAGCAAAGAAATCATCATAGATAGCACGCAAAGAAATAAAGTCAAACAAATCTCAGCGAGTCAAGTGTGTGTGTGTAGGTCATAGAGTCAAACTTTGAGTATCACATCTGCCAGTGAGAAATATTGCATCATCCAAGACGGTGGGAAGGATATCTAATAAGTGTTAAGAAAAACTTGATGCTAGGGTAGTGTTGAAAAACATAGTTGAGGTGGTGTTGAAAAACACCATTTACAAGGTGCCTAAGAAACCCAGACGCACAAAGAGACCCAAGATAAGCTAAAAACAATGGATGCTCCCTAGACTAAGACAAGAGTCAATTCCAGGCTAAGAGAGGCAAAGAGAGAAGTGGAGCGAAGGAGCGCCACGCAAGACTAATAGACATAGGTGCAGAGGGTCTCAAGCAGTGCCTGTTTTTAGGTTTTCACCACTTAATAGATTTTTTGCAATTTTTTCAGGACTTTTTATAATTTTTTTGTATTTTTGCTACCAAGGAGCCTGTTTCTAGGTTTTCACCAAGGCACTTTTTCAATTTTTTTTTTGATGTTTTGAATTTTTTGATTTTTTTGGTGAGACATCAAAGCACCTATTGCTAGGTTTTCACTAGGATGCTCATTTTTTCAGTATTTTTTATGATTTTTAGGATTTTTTCAGCATCATATATGAATTTTTTTGGTATTTTTTCAGGATCATAAAATATGTACAAAGGATGCCCCAGACAGAAATGGGCATCAAGAATCTGCTTCCTCTGATGTAGAGAACTGATAGGTCCCAGACCCAAATGCTGCAACTATGATGATAGGAGGTCTCAACCAGTTCGACCAATAATAACCAGCCCTAAGCAATGTCTGAGCTAGCGAAGGATCGTTAGAATGTGATCCACATATGCCATCATGGATTTTAGTTAGCACTTTTTCTAACTCCTCTGTTTCTAGAAACTTAAGGAGAGTTCCATCTAGACCCTTCCTATACAACTCACCAAAGACAAAGGCAAAGTGTAAGGGATGGCGGAAGGAATGGCGTGGTGGATTTGCAAGAGGAATATGAGGTGGAAGATATGAAAAGATGGTAGGATTGTAAGATTTGTGAGTAGGATAGCGTAATTCATCCACTAGGAACTTGAAGTGAAATTTATGCTTTTTCATTTGTAAGATGGATGTTGAAGCAACCAAGGCATTAGCAACTTTGTTCTCAGCTTTTGGAATAGGCTGAAATATAACAGATATGAGATCATGCTTGAAGTAGTGTACCATTTTTTTGTAGAGAATCAACTTGTCATCTTTTATTTGATAATCAATATTTTTTAGCAGATTTTTATTTTTACTTTTCTTAGGTTCGGATACCACCACAATGTGGTTTTCACCATCTGACCATTGCTCTTTTCTTTTGACTTGATGACTGTGATGTTTGATTGCTAATTCAATCTTTTTTGTGGCTAGTTCACTGGTGGAAGAAGTAACAGGTGTTGATGCGAGATGAAATGAAGTGACTGGTTCAATAACATTTATGCAAGGGGTGTCATCTCTGGTAATAAGAGAGGTTGAACCTATAGGGTAAGCTCCAAAAGTAGCTAGATCTAGACTTGTCATAGAAGAACCAGCATGGTCCACTAAGGCAATACGAGGAACAAACTCATCAGACTCCACACAAGACCCATCAACCACATCGGGATGGTTACTACAAGAATGAACCATATCAACATCCATATCATCAGTAGATATACATTTTTCTCCCCAAAGAAGTGAAGTAGAGGGAAGATCATCTCCCATGTGAGCCATAGTGTGTATTGGTGACTCATCTGTATATGTGTCTGAATTACTGAGCATGGGAGTATTTTGGGCATCTTTTCTATAGATCCACTCGTGAACAACTTGTTCTTCTCTTTCAGCTTCAAGGATCACCATAGCAGAAGTGGAAGGTTTCCCATATGACCTAGGAGAAATAGGTATAGAAGCAAAGGAATCCAGTTTATATTCACCCATACCAAGGCTCATCATCTTAAATGATTTCTCAGCAACAACTAGAGATGTACTAGGATCATCAGTAGGTTCATTGTGAGGAAAAAAAATTTCAGTAGTAGCAAGAGCATTAATAGCAATAGTATGGTCTCCAGGAATCACAATTTTAGTGCCATTGTATGGAAATTTGACACACTAATGATAAGTGGAAGGAACAGCCTCCATGTCATGGATCCAAGGATGACCCAAAAGAATGTTATATGCGAGTGGAACATCCAATACTTGGAAGTTAATATCTTTTGTGATAGGGCCCACTCGGACAGGCAACATGACAAGACCTTTGGAAGATCTTTCCACTTCATCATAAGCTTTTATAGTAATCTTCTTCTTAGAATCCACAGCAAACTTTGACAAACCTAACTGTTGTATGACATTGAAAGAAACAATATTTAACCCTGCACCATTGTCTATCAGGACTCGGCGGACTCAGGTATTGTAGACTAGAACGTCAATGTGTAAAGCTAGATTATGTGGGTGAGCAATAGATATGTCATCTTCTGCAAAAAAGGAGAGAGATAGTGGAGATGAAATGTGGTTGACCATAGCCTGAAATTGATCTAGATCAATGTCATTAGGAACACATGTTGTACGTAGAGCCTTATCAAGAATCTCTCTATGCGAAGGGGATAACCAAAGCAACTCAAGGATTGATATCTGAGCTGGTGTCTTGTGCAAATGTTGGACAAGATCATAGCTAGGGGTGGCTGAAGGAGCCGCTTGTTTGGAAAGTAAAGCTTGTTTGGGATTTTGCATAGTTTTAAGGACAATCTTGGCTTGCCCCCTAGTAATAGCATTTAGTGTCTCACTTTGGGAAGATGAACTATCACATGTTTGCAAGATCAACTTTGGATTACCATGATTGGCTTTATTATCATCTTGAGACCTCATCATTAGAACGCTCTCAATGGGCTCTACCATGTTGATCACAGGCGTATCAGAAGTATATGTATAGTTGATCTTAGCATTATGATTCTTCTTATGTGTTTGAGAGGTTTCCCCCTTATCATGCTTAGGTAGAGGATCTTTGAAAGCCGTGTGATCAAAATTTTTAGTTAAGCCATCAGTGGAGATTGTGCCATTCTCAATAAGATCCTGAATATCATCCTTAAGCCTAAAACAATTTTCTGTTGGATGTCCCTTGTTTCTGTGATAATGGCAGTAATGATCCTCTCTCCACCAATTAGGCTTATTTATCGGATCCCAGTTACCAAGTTTATTAGGAAGTGTAAGATATCCATTATCAACCAAAGTCTTGAGGATTACATCGTAAGGTTCTGCCAACTTGGTATAGACTTGCTTTCGAAATGACTTCTTAGGCTTATTTGCATATTAAGGTTTAGGAGCACTGTGAGTGTTGGCAACTTCTTGTTGTTTTGCTGCATAGATAGCATCAGAAAGATTGAAAGTAGGCTCTTTAACTTTAGGAGCGTCAACAACCCCATCATTAACAACATACTTGTTCTTATTCCAAGGTTTGTTCTTGTCTTTACCATTGCCTTTAGCATCTTTATTAATAACAATATCCCCTTTTCTTATAGCTACATCCTCAATCTGATATGCACTTTCAACCATGTCATGGAAGGAGGAGAACAGTTGCTTCCTTAGATCATAAAATAAATCAGGCACAAGTGTGTTGACAAAAATGTCAGTCTTTTCTCTTTTGGGTAGCTGACAAGGATATCGAGAATACAATGACCTCCAATGTTGTAAGTAAGTTGCAAATGGCTCACCTTGATGTTGTCTTAGATTACTGAGATCTATCATGGTGATAGGTTGTTGGATGTTGTAAGAATAATGATGGGTAAATCGCTGAGCCAACTCATCAAAAGTCTTAAGAGGTGGTGTCAATTTCGCAAACCATTCTAAAGCTTGTCCTCTTAAGCTTCGAGGGAATAAGCATAGAAGATATGTGTCTTCATGAAGAAAGTCCATACTAAGAGCATAAAAATGATGCACATGGTCATGAGGGTCACCATTTCCATCATACTTGTCATATTTAGGAACCTCAATATCCTTAGGAAATGGGACCATGTATAAATCTTTATCAAAAGGAGGAGCACAAATTGATTCTACAAAAGAGACCTTTGGAGGCTCTCTTTCTAATGCCATTTGGGTAAGGCATTGATTTGTCTGACGTAATTCTTCTTGAAGGACTTACAATTCAGTTGGTACTCTTTGTTGGACAATTTGTCTGACAACATAGCTAGGAGGAAGCTTGTATCCTCTAGAAGTCATATATTGAAAGTACTGATCACCATTATGCTCTAAAAGCTTATGCATCATTCGTTGAGAGACCACATCTTGTTCAAATCTCATAAGATCCTCACTAGAAATCTCATCATCAGCCTCTGCCTCATGTTGAGAGGAAGGAGGTCTAGGAGGTGAAGAAGGCATACCAAAAGTGGGTCTTGGAGGAGATCTTGGTGGCATGTTGTTGCCATTGTTGCCATTGAAAAGAGATCTATGCTCATGATTACTAGTCTCAGGTTGCTCATAAAATGTCCCTCTATAAGCCATGCGCCTGGCAGCATCCATCCTTTGTTGGTTGTGTTCTTTTTCTAAGGGTGCTTGGTTATCCTTACGCTCAAAGTGTTCTTGCAAGAGTTGAAACTTTTCTTGTTCAGTCAAAGTGAGTGAGACACTGTCTGTGTTTTTGGGGGTCCGGAATGTGGAAAAGAGGAAACCTCCTTTATAACATGGGGTAGCCTTAGAATCCTCAGATTGGTCAGAACTAGAACTATTGTTGCTAATGGGCACTCATGAGCATCTATTTGGAGAAGGTAACTATGTATAATTGAACGGAGGATGACTCTCCTGCTCAAATTGAGATCGAGTTGTAACCGGCATGAAAAGAAATGTTGGTTGACTAATAGAATGAGACAAAGTTTCTTAGATTTGAGATAAGCAAAGCTAATAAAGATCACTTGTCAAAGTAGAACAATAGAGAGATGGCTCATCAAAAGTGCTCAAGAACTTGTAGCAATCAATTGACTAAAGCTGAGTAGCGAGCAAGAAGGTCAATAAGCAAGTAGCTAGAGAGGTAGCCGTGATGCGACAAGTGATCAAGAGTAGCATTCATCAAGCTCAAATCCAATAGTTTTAGCTCATTTGTTTCAGTCTATAACAAGTCTAAGCATGTAGATAATAGACCAGCTTCAGGTAAGAATAGAAAAAGACACTCTACGACCAGTTAAAGTGCAAGTTTAGCAACTCCAGATTGCAATAGCAACAAGACAGCAAAAAGGTTTTGGGTGACACTGTTGCAGAGTCATACGACTCTATGACCAATGGACATAAAAATATTAGTTTTGAATCATTTTAAAAGATCAAGTAAGTATATCAATAGATTTTTATCATGGATCAAGCACATAAGACAACAATCAAGGAGTTCAAGCAGGCCGTTGTCTTCAAACAATGAGCAAGGGGCAAAGCAACCTTGCACATGAACAAGAATAGTGACTTAGTATATCTACTCCTTAAAGATTCTACTTGTGTATGTCCTTGACAATGTTTTAGCAGATAGTTAGAACACAACAACACCTTATCAAGTTGTCTACAAGGATATACATGGCTTTCTAAAAGGAGTTCTTGATATATGCAAGGTATGTGAGGCCCAAATCTGTAGATGAGAAGAATCCAAAATCACATAGCCGGGGGGAGACGGTAACCCAAATCTCCTCCTTCACTTCTCAAAGGTATAAAGTTCTTTGAGGCTTAGCCAAGAGTGATATCAAACTCAATTCCCAAGAGAGGTGTCTTTCGATTCACCACCCCCTATTTATACTCTACCGGAACACATGAGTTAAGGTCATCCCTTGAGGTGGTGTGTCCCCAAGAAGGCCTTCTAGAAATAAAAACTAAGTAGTTCATTATCAAAAGTATTTAGAGCACTAAAGGTGGAACACTTAACTCTTCAAGTAAATGCAAAGTGAGTCCAAAAGTGGGAAACACAACCCTTCAAGTGAATGCTAAGTGAGTCCAAAAGTGGAACATTTAACCCTTCAAGAGAATGTGAAGCGAGTCCAAAAGTGGAACATTTAACTCTTCACACCAACTCAAAGTGAGTTCAAAAGTGGAACATTTAACTCCTCACATCAACTCAAAGTGAGCCCAAAAGTAGAACATTTAACTCCTCACATCAACTCAAAGTGAGTCCACACCTTAGAAAACAAGTGAGTTCCAAAAAGCACAAAAGGGTTGCCTAGTGGAGCAATTAACGCTTCTTTCCTGTAGACCCCTCCCCTTTAATGTAGTGCTGATCTTGCAACTACGGGGCGGAAATGAGGGATTGGAAGATTAGCAAGTCCAATAACCAAAGATAGAAATTTAGATCAATCACAAGTAATCTAAAGTTGCTTATCAATACTACTCACAAATGACAAAGGGTTGAATCAATGGAATATTTAACTTTCCAAGCAAACATAGAGTGAGTCCACAAAGTGGTGCATTTAACTCCCTATGTAAACAAAGAGTGAATCCATGCCCCCAATCACTCAATGAGATATTTGATATTGAAACCAAGAATTACTTAAAGTTTAAACACAAACATTCACGTACACAAACTTGTATGAAAGAAAATCTATGTTCATTCATTTCCCATTAAGAGCATCAATTGAAATGTGTTCTATGAAAGCATGTAAACACTCAAGCCAAACATATGAGAGATTCAATTTTAATCCCAAGATCTAAATTTTGTAGAGTTGTAACAAAATACCTCAAGTCCAATGCAACATGCTTAGTAGATTTCACCTTTTTGTTTGTTTGTTTTAAGCATTTTTCATGAAAGCAAGTCATGCATCTTCAAATGAACAAGACAAGAAAACAAGCAAACAAGATATGCAATGTATATCCAACTTATGCAAACCCTAGGGTTAGATCTAAAAATCAATTTTTAGGAGCAATGATAACTAGCAAATAATCCAAATGATAACTCATATCATGCATTGAACAATGAAAAATAAGTGCATAACCATCACAAAATTTTATTTTTTTTGCATTTGACCTAGTCAACGAGATCTAATTTTTACCACATGAATTTGGACCCTAAACCAAAAATGCAAAAAAGAGACCTTTATCAAAAAATAGAGAGCTTTCCAAAAATGTAAAAATTTTAGAAAAATCTCTTCATTTGTGCCCTAGAGACCCATTTTACCAAAATAGACCAGTGTTAATAAATTGACCAAATGAGGTATGATATGATTTCTAAATTAAAAAAATAGTGAATGGGCCCCCTGTAGAATTCCAAGACCTTTTCAGAAATATAAAAATTTCTGAAAAATATGCTGATTTGCGCCAAAAATCAATTTTTTATGAAAAATTAAGAAAAAATCATAAAAAATACAAATCACCTCCGAAAATTCTGAAATTTTTTTTGGAGATTTTCTAATATGTCACCAACTTGAAAAAAAAAATTTATACCAAAATACAAAGCCGTTTGGAAGATATGATCAAATCTTTCAAATTTAGGGTTTTTCCATCTCCAAACAAATCTGCACAAGGGTTAGCTTCAAAAATAATAAAAATCAGCATGTAAAAGTGGGTTGCCCCACGGTGGGCACCAAAAATGTGTGATAAAATATTGTCACACTTCTATGAATCCTTACATGCAAGAAAACTCAAGAATGAGCCCTCACAAATCGATCCATAGCTCCCTAGGCATGGAGTGCAAGGGTTTTTAAGAATGCTCTCAGCTAGAGCTATTAAGCCTGTAACCTTGCTAGTAATCCATGTAATGGGAGATTCAAGGAAGATAAGGGCAAGAATGCCAATATCTCCAATGAAGCCAAATGTATGTAATGCAAAGCAAATCTATATGACAATGCAAGTTAATCTATTGCATAAAAGGAAATCTAAGCTAAGAATGAAGCTATGAAAATGCAAATACTATGCATGAAAATGAAATCTAACTATGAAGAAAGAAAGCCATGATGATGCAAGAATGAAGACAAGATGATAGAGTGTTGATGAAGATCTAAGATGAATGCCAACAATGCTCCAAATCTTCAAACCCTAGATGCAAGAATATCTCCAAAAGCTCCAAGATGACCTAGAAAACTTGTAGCATAACAATAGCATAAAAATTTGTGTGTGCAAATGAGGAAGAGAGCTCTTCTTTTATAGGAGGTGAAAAATCAATGGACCATGGAGATTAAGAGGCAAAAAATTTAATCAACGGTGGAGAAAAAAAGAAGCTTGATCCTTGTGCACAAATATTCTCCAATAGGAAAATTAGAAGCATTTACTTTATGTTGAACATTTACTTTATGTCCATGTGAGACAAAAAGTGTTTTTCTTTTATTTTTTCTTTTATTTTTCTTTATAAATAAGAATTAAATGCTTTATTTGTGCAACTTAGGATAAGAAGATAAGTGGGGCTTTTTATTTAATAAAAGGGGAGGAAATATTCTTTTTAATAAATAAAGACTTAGGATAAGATAGTTAGCCCATAGAAAATAATCAAATTAATGATAGGACTAGGATTTGATCAAGAACAAGCAATTCATGATTTTAGCAAAAGGGACTAATAGTCTAGATCACCATTTTTAGGTGCATACACAAGCTAGCTCAACAACGTCAATTAAGGGAAAGGAAAAAATGAGCTATGAGGGTCCAATTACAAGTGAAGGTTGAAATCAAGAGTTCAAATTAGAGATTGTACTTTACAAACCCACTAGAGAAGAAAAAGATAAAATTAAAGAGCAAAATTATGAGAAAATGGATAAAATGATGGCTACATTTGATAAACAATGCAAAATTAGTTCCAAAGGAGTAGGGGAATACTAAGTTTGCCTATTTGACATGCCCACATCTCCAAGGACACATGGAAAACCATCAAAAGGATCTGTGCCTCACAAGTACAACTCTTACTTCATAAGAGAAAGTGATACAACAAAATTTGACAAGGAGGAAAATGAAGTACTTCAATGGCTCTATCATGATGAAGAAGATACCTCAAACATTCCCATGGAATGAATTCAGCATGTTAATATACAAACCAAGAAATATGGGAAAGGTTTTGAGATTATGGAGAAGATGGGATACAAAAGAAGAGGACCCTTAGGCCAAAGGAATAGAGGGTTACTAGAACCCATTGAACCTACTTGGAGAGAAAAAAAAGAAAGATCCGGAGTAGGCTATCAATACAAAGGTGAAAGCTCAAGTCCAATGCAAGATTTTAATCCTCAAATAAATGCCTTAGAATCCAATGGAGATAGTGATGACTCCTGGGATTATGAGTGGGATATCCTATCGGATGAATCATGTCGTGATAAGGAGGTAATTGCAATACATACTTATGCAAAGATCCCAAGGCAAGAGATTGAAATCAATGAAGAACCTAATATCCAAGGGCTTAACATAGGGCATGCCTCTACCAATCAAGCATGGATAGATACATTTTGGATGCCTTCAGAGGAGGGAGATTCAAATGTTAGTTTTAATCCACTCATGGCTTTTCCCATGTTGTTTCCCATAGAAGTCGAAGAGGACTCAAGTGAAGGGGATTTTGACCCTTCTTCCATGGACCATCTCGAGGAAGCACACATCATAGATCTAAATGATATAATGTATGAACCTTCAAATGAAGTCATGTACATAAACCCTATTAATGACATCTTACCCAATGAATCCTTACTTTTGATACATCTGGATCTCATTGATTGGGACCAAACTGAGCCAAATGACTTACTTTACTTTCCAAATGACCAAGCAGCAAACCAATACCTTAATGCGATTGAACCCTCTTTCATCAATGAATTCAATACAGACATGATGAGAATAGCGGGGGTCCATTCTCTTAGTCAAAAGAAAAAAATGAAAAAAAAAAGAAAACGAAAAGTTCTAGTGCTGAAAACCACTATGTGGCACCACTAGAACCAAAAAAAAAGAAAATAAAAGATGTTTCCTTCGGTGAAAACCCAACTATGACACCAAAGGAAGAGAGATTGGATACCTTGCCTGAACACGAGGAAGAAAGGTCACCTATTCTTATAGAACTGATAGAAAAGGTTGACATTGGGATAGAATTGGATCCAAAATTTATACACTTGGCAGTATCACTTACACCTCTTGAAAGAGAGGATTTCATTAAGTTTTTCTGAGAACAACAAGTGAACTTTGCATGGTCATATGCCGACATGCCTAGATTAGATCCCAATTTCATAATGCATCATTTGAATGTTAGACCCGGGGTTTGTGATGCCCAAAAGTTGGGACAAAACACAACCAACAAATTTTTTTAAAAGTGATAAAGTTGACTAAGAGAACATGGATGTCTATTGTTTACATTATTCTATAAGAAGGTCACTCAAAATACTAATGTATAAGTTAAGACCAACTGCTCATGGAGCTTAATCGGTTTGATATGAAATATAGAATATATAAGATTTGATCCATCCAACTTATTATTAAATTAGAAAGAAACATCTATAAGTCTTTATCATTAATTATATTTATTTATTATTTAAATATAATATTAATTAATAATTATAAAATATTAACAAATTAATAAATGAAAATTACAAAGCAACTTAACTTCTTTTTAAATTAATAATAATAACCCTTATATGCAAAAATAACAAAAAATAACACCTTAACTAACAAACTTATTAAACTACTAAACTAACTACTTTCTAAAATACCTTAACAAAAAACTAAAACATAAACCAAATCTACACATCATGGATCCCATTTGCAGAATCATCAAAAGAACAGTCCATCGAGTCAAACATAATATAACAGTAGTCGACAAAGTCCAAGTGTCTCTGAAAGAAACATAATAAAAAAGATAGCTAATATGAATAACACAGGATCACTATGTGGGCCGAAAGTGGACCTCACATCCACCCCCTCTAGGTATGAACATCCTCCTGGAGTTCATCAAAGAGGTGCGGATACTGGGCCCTCATCTGAGCTGCATCCTCCCATGAGGCTGTAACCTCATCATAGCAATCCCACTGGACCCTAACCTGGTCCAGCGTTCTGCCTCGAAGTACCAACGTCCGACGAGCCAAAATGCGAATGGGCTCTAGTGCTAGCTGGCCATCTGACTCCACCTGCAAGGCATCCCAGTCAATAATATGAGACTCATCATAGATATACTTTCGCAAAACTGATACATGGAACACATCGTGGATGCGTGACAGGCTAGGTGGCAAGGCTAGACGATAAGCAACGGGCCCTATCCTCTCTAGGATCTCAAACGGACCAACAAAATGAGGTGTGAGCTTAGAGCCCTTTCCAAAACGGATTGGACTCTTGTGTGGTCACACTCTCAAGAAAACTCTATCTCCCACAAGGTAGGCTCGGTCTATCCTCTTCGCATCTGCATACTTCTTCTGTCTATCCTGAGCCTCTAAGAGACACTGCCTAATCAGGGTGACCTGCTGCTCCATATCTCGAACTAACTCAGGACCAATAGAAACTTTGTCCTCGATCCTATCCCAACTCAGTGGGGTCCTGCAAGGTCTACCATACAATGCCTGGAAAGGTGGCATTCCCAATGATGTATGATGCCCATTGTTATAGGCAAACTCCACAAGATGAAGGTACTCCTCCCACCGGGTCTGATGATCCATAACATACATGCGAAGCATGTCCTCTAAAACCTGATTGATTCTTATAGAACTGATAGAAAAGGTTGACATTGGGATAGAATTGGATCCAAAATTTATACACTTGGCAGTATCACTTACACCTCTTGAAAGAGAGGATTTCATTAAGTTTTTCTGAGAACAACAAGTGAACTTTGCATGGTCATATGCCGACATGCCTAGATTAGATCCCAATTTCATAATGCATCATTTGAATGTTAGACCCGGGGTTAAACCCATAAATAAAAAGTTATGAAACATGCACCCACATGTGGCTCTCCTAGTGAAGGTAGAATTGGAAAAATTGTTAAAGGTTGGATTTATAAGGGCAATAGAATATTCTAAATGGATCTCTAACATTGTACCAGTCACTAAGCATGATAAATCTATTCATGTGTGTACAGATTTTAGAGACTTGAATCTCGCATGCCCTAAGGATGATTTCCCACTTCCAAGCATAGATGCCATAGTGGATTTGACAGCTAGTCACTCCATGTACTCATTAATGGATGGTTTTAGCAGCTACAATTAGATAAAAATTGCACCTAAAAACCAAGAAAAGATAGCCTTTACTTGCCCTTGGGGCACTTTTTGTTGGAATGTCATGCCCTTCGGCCTTAAAAATGTTGGAGCCACATATCAATGGGCCATTACAACTATCTTCCACGACATGATGCACACTTTTTTAGAGGATTATGTGGATGACATACTAGCAAAGTCTCACAAAAGAGAAGAACACCTCCAAATTCTAAAGAAGATATTCATTCGGTTGGAACAATTCAAAGTTAGATTAAACCCAAAGAAATTTGCCTTTGGTGTCCAATCCGGCAAGCTATTAGGCTATATAGTTTCTACTAAAGGAATTGAAGTGGACCTAAAGAAAGTACAAGCCATCATAGACATGGAGATACCTAAGAACATCAGCCAAATGAGATCCTTACAAGGAAAAATCCAATCCATAAGAAGGTTTATTTCTCAATTGGCTGAAAAATGTCATTCTTTCACTAGGTTGCTACATAAGGATACTATATTCATGTGGGATGGGGAATGTGATCAAGCCTTCACATTATTGAAGACCTATTTGATAAATCCACCTATTCTCATGCCACAAATTAAGGGAAAAGCATTGCTTCTATACATATGCACTGCCGAAAGATCACTAGGAGTGCTTCTAGCACAAGAAGATGAACAAGGAAAGGAAAGAGCTATCTACTATTTGAGTAGGACTTTGATCAAATATGAGCTTAATTACAAATTTATGGAAAGGGCTTGCCTAGTAGTGGTGTTTTCATCTTAAAAGTTGAGGCATTATATGTTGATGAATAAGATCAAGTTAATTGCCAAAATTGACCCTCTCAAGTACTTGTTAAGTAAAACTGCCCTAACGGGTAGGATAGCCAAGTGGGTTATGATATTGAGTGAATTTGACATTGAGTATGTTGATAGAAAGGAAATAAAAGGACAAGTGATAGTGGATCATTTAGCCAAGAATCCCATGACTTCTACACAAACTATTCAAGTGGAATTTCTGGATTTTGCCATTGTAAACATAGAAGAAAAAACATGGAAGTTATATTTTGATAGCTCCTATACTCAAGGAGGTTCTGGTGCCTGCATACTATTGGTCACTCCCCAAGGTTACACTATTCCAAAGTCCTACAAGCTTATGTTTCCATGCACAAATAATATAGCAGAATATGAGGCACTAGTTATAGGCATCAAAATGGCCTTAGAGTGGAATATCACGAAGCTACAAATTTATGGAGATTCTCAACTCATCATCAATCAAGTCAACAATGAATATAACACCAAAGATGAAAATTTGATGCCATATAAGACTATGATTGATGGATGGAAGAAATAATTTGCCTTGGTCACTTTTGAGTTCCTAGAGAGAAAAACAGAGCAGCTGATGCCATGGCCACCTTGGCTGCCTTGTAACAAAAACTAGATCAAAATGAGAAGTATGAGTTCTTGGTGGATTATGTGGATGCCCTAATTGTTTCCCTATTACATGGACATGACTCCCCTTGGTACAGACCTATATACACATATCTCAAAGACCAAGTGCTACCCTTAGACCAAACCCAAGCTCAAAAATGCAATTTCATACACCAATCAGCCCGTTACCTAATCCTTTCAGAAACATTGTATCGTAAGGGTCTTAATGGGATGTTACTTAGATGTCTAGAGGAAGAAGAGTCTAAGTTAGCTTTACACAAGGTTCATGATGGCATTTGCAGGTCACACTCAAGCGGTCTAAACCTAGCTAAGAAAATCCTTCGCTTAGGGTATTTCTGGAAGACATTAGAAAAGGATGCTTGGCATTTTGTGAAGATATGTAGTAAATATCAATATCATGGTGACATGATACATGCACCAGCATAGGAATTACACCCATTTGTCACACCATGGCCTTTCTACCAATGGGGGTTTGATCTAATTGGCACCATTTACCCACCTTCTTCAAATGGGCACAAATACATCATAACTGCAATGGAATATTTCATGACGTGGGTTGAATCAATTCCTTTGATAATGACAATGGGTAAACAAATTTCCATGTTTATCTTGAATCACATCATTTACCGATATGGCATTCTGCATGCCATAATAATAGATAATGGAAAACAATTTAAAAACAAGGATGTGGATGAACTTTGTGCAACATTTCATATCACTCACCACTCCTCATCGATCTATTACCCTCAGGGAAATGGGAAAGCTGAAGCCACGAATAAGAATATCTTGAAAATCTTGAAGAGGTCGGTGAATAAATCAAGAAGAGATTGGCATGTGCAAATTAATCCAGCATTGTGGGCCTATAGAACTAGCATAAGAACACCTATGGGACCCACGCCATTCTCATTAGTCTATGGGGCTGAAGCAGTTCTACCATTAGAGGTTGAAATCCCATCACTACGAATGTCATTACAAGGATTGATCACAGATGAAGACTATAGAGTCACTAGACTTCAACAATTGGAGTTACTTGAAGAGCATCAAACACAAGCTTATGAACACTTGAAAGTGTATCAAAATAGAATCTCAAGGAACTATAATAAACATATCAAACTAAGAGTCTTTCAGGTAGGAGACTTGGTGTTGCAAGAGAACCCAAAGAATCAAGTTGAAAGAGAGAAGAAAGGAAAATGGGAAGCTAATTGGCTTGGCCCATTCATCATAGTATCTTCATTTGGCATAAGAACCTATAAGTTATCAGATTGTGAAGGAGAGGAACTCCAAGAACCCATCAATAGTATTCATCTCAAAAGGTTCTACACATGAGTCAGATGAAAGAGTATAAAGAGTATCAGATGAAAAACCATCATATTTATTGTACATAGTTCAAAAGAGATTCTAAAAATACCAAAAACATTGGAAAAACACAAAAGATCAAAAACATTCAAATAAGATGTTGTCTTGGTGAAAACCTAACAAATAGGTGCATTGATGATAAAAAAGAAGAAAAAAAAAGGAAAAAAAAAAGAAAAAGAAAAAAATGGAAACAGAAAAAGTGCCTTGGTGAAAACCTAGCAAATAGGCACCTTGGTAGCAAAAAAAAAGAAAAAAGCTTTAAAAACAGAAAAAAGAGCTTGATCTATCCAAAGGGTGAAAACTTGGTAAACAAGCACCTTTGGTTCCCTTAAGTTTGTCTTTTCTAGTCACATGTGTACATATTGCATTTCCAACATCCCATTTGTAAACCTTCATTGCATCCATCATTTGTATATAGTCATAATAAAGCTTGCAGTCACATTGTTGCATTTCCTACAACCCTAAGTTGTCACATGATCCCATTTATCACTTGGGGGTAGGCAAGAATTGGAATTTTGGTACCATATGGATTCAATAAGTGCTACAATCAGTCACATCAGAGAGAAATTTATCAGGACTTTAGAGAGAGCGATTTTTATGAACCTTGATGGATATCATTGTTTACCACCCAAGTATTTGACCCTGCAACTTGATCCGTAAGCCTTCATTGACTCTATTATTCAGGATTAAAAATTGACAAAACATCTTAAAGATCAGAATGCTTGGAAATACTTTTTGAAAATCATGAAACATGGCAAAAAAGTTAAAGCTTTCTTTTGATAAATTTTTAGGAAATTGACTTTTTATCACCTCTTTTAGCTAATCGATGATGTTTCGACTAGATTGGACATGATAAAGATGTGATATTTTCTTGCCTTTGAGTGAGTGTTTTGAGGAAAATCCATCAACTTATGAGAATTCATCTAACAACATGGTCATCAAAGAATCATCGAGGACTATCTCATAAGAGGAAGGATTAACCTTTGCTTGTTTATGCAAATAGATCCCTTGGTTATTTAGATCTTCCATATCTTAATACCTAAAATCCACTCGCAACATTGAATCCATTGACACTGGTATTCAAACTCCCATAGTTTGGTCTTCCAACTAGTGAGGGTTGTACCAGTTTCAAAACAAGGTTACCAAAAAGTGATTAAAAGTGGTATTCATATCATCATGATGTGGTCAGTGATGATTGTACTAGCTTTCTAGTCCCAAAAATGTTCAATGATGAAAATTTATCCTCATGGCATTTCTTTGCTAAAAGCTGGTGACACTTAGGTTGCATTATCATGTTAGATTAATTGCATGGCACTATCATGTTTAGATTAATTGCATTGCATTATCATGGTAAGTTAATTGCATTTATTTATGGTTAATTTCCAAGGACAAAGGGGGGGCACATCAATAAAACTTAAGTTGTTTCAAACATCAAAGAAATGGGGGGAGATTAAATTCAAACATTCATTATAATCCTTGATTTTAAAGAACAACACAAGTGAGATTATCTTTGCATTCATGTATAGCATTAATCATTATTCATTACTCATATATTAGAAATAAGAAAAGAAACAAAAAGAAATCATGTTTCATGCATCATACATTCATAAAAATAAGAGCTAGCATTGCATTCATCTAAATACTTGAAAATAAAAAACATACATATGCATTTCCATAAAACATTTTGCATCCATACATTGACAAAATAGAAAAGCATCTCATCAAAGTCCATACATCATTGCACTCATTTATTTATATCATAAAATAAGATAACTGCATCCATAACATAAATCGTAAATGCATAACACATCATATAGTTGCATAAAAGATAATCTCATAAATCAACTCATCAAGATGATCCAAGGAGTATCTCATCATTTATCATAAAAAAAAAAGTGTTCATCAATAATCCATCAAATCAATACATCAAGTATATCAAGGTACAATATCATCAAAAGAGGTACATCAAATGTTTCGATCAGTCAAATAACATGAAATATGGAACAGAGGACATTAATGATGGATGAATCTCTCAACAGACAATCATGATCTTGTAGCACCTGGATCTCTACCATCTAATGGAGGAGGAGGAACTTGATAAGTACTCACTCTGTCCTATCTTGACACTACAATAGTTGATATAAACTGCTATAATAAGGAAGCAACCTGATCCAATTTCACTACAACAGTGGACATATCTATCCTCAATATCTACATATCTCAGGATAATGAATCAATGTGACCATCATGTCCACCCTATCCATGATCCTATGGCTAAGGAGTTGGTGGAGGCATCTATGGAGCTTGATCCTACTGTACTTGATGCTGAGGAGCACCATCATCCTGCTGATCATCATCTTGTTGTGCCAAAGCTACTCACTACAACTACACTAAAGGATCCAAACCTCCAGGAATCTTCCTAGCAACATCAATATGAGCCTACCTCTGAGCTCTCTACTGTCTATAAGCTCTATCCTACCTAACTACTACTCTAGGATGACCCACCGAAACTGCATCAACCTATATATCTCTGCCATCACCCTAACCATGTCTATCACCATGATGATCTCTATGTCCACATCCTCTCCTATGTCTACCACCACCAACAACAACATGACCACCATCACATCATCCAAGAATAGGCTCTGCTAGATCGGTAAACCGAGGAAACATGTTTTGAGCCCACCAATCTGCATACTCATGTGACATCCCAACATCTACAATACCTGTCAGCATCTCCCATCTGCACACAGTCATGCCCGCAATCTGATCTAAGGAAAATTGGTAGTCAATGCAAGGACCCCACATAGATATCTTTGCCTGTACTCAAGTGTATAGTGCATTTCCCTAAGGCATAACTTGTATCCTACCATACTATCTCAAAACTCTACCAAAGTAAAAGCACTCAATAGTAGTGATAGTGCTCCCAATCATCCAATGAGGGGAAAACATATAAGATAACTAATCCTCATCCTCTCTCCGTCGATCAAAACTAATGTAGGGACACCACTAAACCTGATCAATATCATCTATCTATTGGCACCAGTAGTCTAGATGACCCAAATGATGCTAAGTAACCATGCCTATATATAGAAAAGCATAAGGATAACCCCGGGGCCGTCTCCTATCAGAAATGGGCCTAGTAATGGGAAGATGCTCCCATATCCATAACTGAAGAACAATAGCACCAGATGAAAATGATGCACTTGCCTGATAAACCACCTCATGTAGATCATGATATAGCTAGGCTAAGATGCAAGAACCCCAATCAAACCATCGAGGATGTGTAAGCAAGTCCTCCAAAATCCTGCCCTAACCAACAGAAAAATTGCGACCACGTTGGTCAGGAAGAAGCAAACCACCGATCAAGGCACCAAGTATAGCTAGCAATCTCAGAAAGGAAGAAAAATGAGGCCATGTGATAGTATCACCATCACCTATAGTGTTGTCCCCAAACACTCATCGGTAGACTATAGAATCATAAACAGAGTCATAGTATACCAACTCTCCTCTGCAAGGAATCTGTAACAATCGATACATGTCCTCGAGCGTGATCATCATCTCTCCATATGGTAAATGAAAGATGTTGGGGTCGAAGTGCCATCACTCCACCACTGTAGTTAGTAACCCATGGTTTAGTTGAAACTGTGGGAGATCAAGTAGAAAACTCAAACCGCATTGCTCAATAACTCAAAACTTAGCAGCTGTGAGTGACTGACCTAAGTCAATAACCCAAGATGCAACTGAACGGATGTATAAAGTAGGAAAGTGAGCCTATTGGAAAAACAAAAGGGAACCATATCAGTATGTCATATCGAGGAATTATCTCAAGTCAATCTTGTCAAAAGTATCAAAGTAATCACACCCAGAACCATTTGTTCATGTCTTTGTATCCTGAGAATGAGCTAAGCAGTATCAAAATCATATCAGTTTTCACACTGATTGATTTATCCTATCAGTAACTTTCCTATTTGGATTGACCAATCATAGTTCATGATATTACTATTCTGATATCCTAAACCAATTGTTTCGTTAAAAAGTAACAGACCTAATCTAATCATTCCAATCGGTCCTCAGAAGTTATCAAATTTGGCATCAAAAGCAATCAGGTATACATGCAAATTTTTCAAAATTCACCAGGCATGATTTTAATCATGCCAGGCAACAATATATCTTAGGCAATAATGAAAATAGGTTAAGAAAAATTATTATGGTTTTAGGTGATAGTTTACTTGCTACGTGACAGTGAATCATGTAATGTAATAGCATAACCTAGCCTAGGTGATAGAAAATTTGTTAGGGTTCATATACATGATAACCTAAATGGAAAGGGGAATTTTAACATAGCCTTAGGTGTGAGTATTTTGCTGATAGGAAAGATTGAAAATTTCCTAGGAGGTAGTAAAATACACAGACGTGATAGAAGAAAGCACAGAGGTTACATTAAACTAGTCTACATGGCATTACAACACTTCTAGGCGAGATTTTGCATTTTCAATGCAACGATGAAACAAGGAAATTGCCATAAATGCTAATAAATGCACCATAAATGTAAAGATAGAGTTGGGAATGACTTATCGAAGGTCCATACTTAGGTGGCCTCACATATCTCTGGTACCTCTCAAATCTATGCTCCTGAATAGGCACAACCATCTCGAAATTCACCATAGGATCAAAGCAAAATTACCAAAGATGAAAAGTAAAAATGACTAGTAAAACAAGGTTTATCAACCTATTTAAGGTATTTTGACCTAATTTTGGAGGTGAAAATTGAGGTGAACCTATATTGAGTAACCAAAACAAACTGTGGCATATAATCAAATATTCAGAAATGAAAACATATTCTAAATCAATCATCATAAATCTTTTTCAAATCAAGAAATTAATATGTTTTAATTTCTGAGGGGGCATTAGGGTATTAAAATGAAGTAACAATCAAACATCATGGAATCAGTGGGGCATCAAATTTTTTTGGTTCATTATCAGAGACAACAATCATATCACATCATATCAGAGGCAGCAATCAATCAATATCAGTGGCATATCGGTGAATTAGCGAGCAGGACTTTGAGGAATCTTTGAATCAATGTTTTTCATACATCAATTCAAAGAGGGGCATTTGTAGACACACTAAATTATATAAGTGATTTTCAAAATGCAATAAATCAATAAATGGCTCAAAAATCAATAAAAATGCAAAAATCAATAAAAATGCATTAAATCAATAAAATGGACATAATTAAATAAAGTTGAGCAAAATCAATTAAATCAAAGGAATTATTAAATAATGATGTTAAATGATTAAATCAAAGCTTAAAAGGGCCAAAAACAATATATAATTGATTTTAATCAATTAATTGTATAGTTGTTTTAATCAAAAATCAAAATGAACCTATTACCCTTACATGGCTAAATTTAATTAATTAATTGAATTAAATATTCCTAATTTCTTTCAACAAAGTGATGAACCAATAAGAATTGAGGACAAAAAGACATAAATCACTCAAACATTTAAATTGTCCAAAGATTTGAAACCATTTAAAGGGTTGTCCCCTCATTTGTCCCCCCATTTATGAACAAAGCAAAGTTTTTGACTCAACCAAGGGATAATCATGATTACTTCACTCCACCCCCTACCCTTGGACATTTACTATAAATATGGAGCATTTTGGAGAGTATTTCCATCTTGGAATTTCATTTGCAAAGCATTGTTATTATAGGCATTTGAATAGCATTCTAAGAGCAATTTGAGCATTTTATAGCAATTATCATTGTAGTTTGTCAATTTGAGTTAGATTAAGCATGGAATCATCATAGAAGCATTGTAAAAGTATAATAGCAGCATAATTTCTCATTTTAGAAGTGTCACTAGTGAGGATTTAAGTTGAGAGCTTCATTTACCACTTCTTTCTAGAGAACCATGGGATAATATAGATTGTAGTTTCATTTTAAAGTAGATTTGCATTGTATTTAGTTTAAATTGATGCTATTAGATCTTAATTTCATGAAGGTGTAAAACTCACACACACACACATATACATCAGTATAGACAACTTGCCAACATATAATCCATAACATCTTTAATAAGAAGATCATTGTTCATATCAGAAATTTTTGAATTGGTATCTTGTCACATACAGATCAGATTACAACTTATTCCATTGTCCTATTTAAGTGCTGCTCTCCTTGAACACTTACCTTAATAACACAAGGCATAAGAAATTAATCATAATAAAGGACTATAAGAGAATATTACCATGCATACTAATCTTCCATATATAATACAATAGAGTTCATAGTATATAATATAACAAACTAAACCTTTCTTTTTTGATCTCAAAAGTTGGAGGATGAGACTAAAAGTAATTTACCTTACCATTGATATTTCTATTTATATAGCTAAATTATAACATGAATTAGACTAGAGCTCTAGGAGTTTAGATGGTCATTTATTTTGTTTTCAGCAACTTCTTATCAATTGTAGGTGCTAAAGACTTTTACTCTATCCTTGTAGGACATCTCATATCAAAACAATGTTTTAGCAATTTTCTCCTAAAATTTATAGTGAAATCTCCTTGATCTAATCTACTACAAAATCTAAAACTAATAAATGAGATTGCTACTTTTGCACACCATACAATTTATTATGAGGGGGTATGACATGTAAGTAAAATGTTGGAAAACAAACTAAACCTTTCTTTTTTTATCTCAAAAGTTGGAGGATGAGACTAAAAGTAATTTACCTTACCATTGATATTTCTATTTATATAGCTAAATTATAACATGAATTAAACTGGAATGCCTTCCACTAATTAAAACAAAGTGCAATGGATTCACACAGCAGTAATGAATGTAAACTATTTTCAAGTAATGAAAACGTAAATTCATTGGTAATCTACCAGTCACTGCCCGTGAGGGTACAGTCTGACTATTCTATTGAAAAATGTTTATTTTTATGGTTGATATGGATCCAAATGATTGCTAGGGTATGGTTTTGCATGTCATTAGAGTTGTGAATAGTTTTGTGCAGTTTTGAAAGCATTTTTGGGTCCTCTAGATGTGACTGTCCCTATACAGTTAGTGCATACACCAGTCAAATTAGATAGATGCAAAGATTGGATTTAAGATTGTTTCCTTTTCATGCATAATGAGTATGTTAGAATGGTTGGTTTTTATCAATTTGAATCCATTCATGAGTGTCTAAGGGTGTAGAGGAAGTTGGTGTGTTGAAACACAACCAACAATGACTATTCTTGTATAGTGCACCAATGAAATACCATGAGGATAGGGTGATGAGGTAGTACTTAATGTTTTCCATGAATGGAAGGGATTTGTGAAGGATGGATTGTCATTATGTTATTTCTTTCAAATTTTCTTGAATGCAGGGTAGACAGTGAAGTGGAAGAACATTCTCAAATTTCTTGGATAGCCTGGTTTAAGGGTCACTAGAATATGTCATCAATGATAATAGAATATGTCATCATACTTATTCCTTTTTTATTCTTTCTTGGGCCATCTACAATTTGATATAGCTCTCAACCTATACCATTCACATTTTTTTTTTTTCCAAGCACATTTGATCTATTGAGCTTGTCAACCCATTGGGTATGCTCTTGGGTCTCAGATTATACATTTGATGTAGCACTTGTACAAAGAAAGGGGAAGTTTATACATATGTAAGGCTTTTAAAAACCAATACATTTTCAATAACTTTGAAAATCTGTCCCATAATCATGTACTCTCTACAAGGCACTATCTCCTCAATTATTACTCATCAAGTGAAATGAGTAGTTTCTTATTTTGATTTTCATAAGATTTTGAGAAATTGCCAATGGTTCCCATGATGTTTAACAACTTTTAGGGAAAATGAAAGTGTAACTGTAGGCTTTCTATGGAGTTTTCTCTTACATGTATTTGATTGTATCCTAGAGAAATTTAGAGTGGTTAAAAAGATGAAGTCATACTTGAGCTTACCTTCCATATATGAAATCTGTCATAGGGGTAAAGATATGTATATATGTATTACTAATTACATTCTCATGAAGGTCAGTTATGTCCACCATCATTTGTTCAATTTTTAACATTTCTCTCTTGTGTTTTTTTTTGGTTGATCCCATGTAACACTTTAGAAAAGAGTGTACAAACCAGTCTACTTTCCTAGGCATGTGATAAATTGGAATTCTATAGTTTTTAATCTGACTATTGCAGCTAGGGTTAATGTACTTATAATGTATCACATTATGCTTATGGGTCTTTACTTGTCTAGAGAAATTTTACAAATACAGGGGAGTATGGATTCACTTTTATGATTGGTGTAATAGATACTTATGCAATCATTTTTCCTATGTAGGTTGCAGGTCCCAGAGAAAGGCCATCTGGAAGCTTTAGAGGAAATAATTTGTACTAGGTATGGAATCACCTCCACTACAATGAGGAGATTTGTGTAACTCCCAAAATAATAATAACTCCCAAAATATTTATCCTTTTGAATATTTCATGGTCTAGTGAGCATGATTTGTGTGTGTATTTGTAAATCTTGTATAATCTTATAATTTTATTTTTTATTTTTTATTATATACAAGATACTAGTAATGTTTGTATGTTTACATTTTATATATTTATAGCTTGTGAAGAAAATCCACACCTGGCAATATGAACCCATAACAAAATAATGAGACAATTGCTAGATTGTGGTCTACTGATAAATGTAATTGTCCTTGCAAAAAGTGTAACTACTTAAAGAATCAAAGAATTCTAGTCAAAATAGCCCAGAGTCATTGTAGGCAATATGGTCACATTGAAGGGGGGCATGATTTTCATTGATTGGTGAATGTGGATTTCCAATTGGAGGAACATGGAGGTGTGAATATCCAAGCCGACAATAATTCTCCCATGGAAGAAGATGATCTTGTGGCAGAGAACACAATTGAAGATGATGGTATTGGCATAGCTGATCAAGATGATCATGATGATGGTACTAGCACATCTAATAATGATGATGAAGATGGTCTTGATATAGCTATATTTGAGAAGGCATACGAGCCCCTATACCAAGGCTCCCAAACAACTCTTCTCTCCGCTATAGTGTTGTTGGTGAACTTGAAGGTTATGAATGGTTTATCCAATGTAGAAATGTCACATATGCTAAGGTATGCCATTTTTGTCATCTTCAATGTTAGCATACCATTACGATTCATTATATTAACAATTCATATTTGTTGTTATAGGTTGATAGGTGAGTTTTTGTTACCACCATCAAACATTCTATCTCGTTCATACCGAGAATTATCTACCATTATGAATCAAATTGGAATGAAGTATCAGAAAATACATGCATGTCCCAATGATCACATTCTATATCATAAACAACATGAATTTGCAACAGAATGCCCTGATTTTCATATTAGTAGATATCAGTCAGATCAAATAACAAAAAAGGTGCCTCACAAGACTCTTCAGTACATTTCCATTATTCCATGTCTTCAATGATTATTCACATGCACTAGCTTGGCACAATTTATGGATTACCATGCATGCAATAGAAGTCAAGATGACATTATTCGAATGCCTACAGATGGTTCTACATTTAAAGACATAGAAACAACATGGCCACACTTTAAAGAAGAACCTCATAATCTCAAGATTTTAGTGGTAGTGGATGGTGTCAATCCATTTGGAGATATGAGATCTACTTACTCAGTGTGGCATGTTTTTTTATTAACAATAACATTCCTCCTTGGATGTCCATAAAGAGGGAGCACATAATGTTGTCAATGATTGTACCAGGTATTTTTTCATTTAATAGTTATGTAAATTAATTTATAAACACCGCATCAAGATGGTCATAATAATTATGTAATGTTTTTGTTCATTCAACTAGGTAAGTACCAAGTTAAAGATATGAACATGTATATTGAGCCCCTTATTGACGAGTTGTTGATTTTGTGGAATGGGATCACTATGTATGACATCTCTAGACCAATAGGACAAAGAAAATTTCAATTCCATGAAATGCTTGTATGGACAATACATGATGCCCCTGGGCTAACTCATTTTTGTGGTATGTTATATATTCATGTTAAGGTCACATATTTTTGGTATGTTATAGTGCTTACACATTATTGTTTTATGTTTAATTTGTGCATGATAATTGTACATGATCCAATTGTACGGTATCTTTTAGGTCTTCAGAAAAGGGGTAAATTTGCATGTCCAGTTTGTGGTCTGAAGATGAAATCTCATCATTCAAGAAGTTTAAGAAAGCATGTGTTTGATGAGTTTAGGCACTTTATCCACAATAATCATAAGTATCGAACTATCAAAAAATATCATTTTAATGGGAAAGAAGAGACAACATCAAGGACATGAAGAATGACACCTTGTCTATGGAAGTTGGAATACAATAGACTAAATTACCAAGGTAAGGTCATTCCATTTGATGATTTTTGTTTGAAATTTATATTTTGATATTGTCTTTTATTTACTAATGATGTTATTGATGATCGTGAAGGTCATCAAGGCATCAATGACCAACTTCCTAGAGGAATAAAAAGTTATCCTAGTCAATTTAGTAGGTTGTCGTACTACAAGGATCTCCCAATCGTGCATTTGTTTGATGCTATGCATATTGGAAAGAATGTAATAGAGACACTATGGAAAATATTGGATGGAAGGTGTGACAAAGAAAAATGGCCAAAATTTGTAATGACATTCATGAATCCAATCATGCACTAAAAAATTTCATTATATCAAAGAGCAATGGAGACCGCATAAATACGAGTGCCCTTCCTTGGTTATTAACTAGGCAGCAAAGTGATGCATTAAAAGAAGTCATAAAAAAAACAAAATTTCCAATAGGATTTGCTGCAAATATAAGCAATCTTGTATTAAAGAAAGGTGATTTTGGGCCAGGGTTGAAAATACATGATTGGCATACCTTCGTCAAGGTAAGTCATGTTCTCTATTTACAATATATTTGTAAAATTGCATGTACTTTTTATTGTATTATTTTATAATATATTGAAAAGATCATTTTTTAATCATTGCATTACGTCCTACCTCTATCCCTCCTAGACCAATTTGATAACAATGTTAAACAAGTTATATATGATCTTGGAGAATACATGAGGTTAGAAGTGTTATTATATTTATGACTTGCTTTACTTTTTATGTAATTTATTGTATATTTTTATCTAAAATCTTGTTTATATGTTCTTGTGAGTTGAATCTCTTTTAGGTGGTTATCATCTAAAGAAATTGATAAAAAAAGATATTAAATATTGGAAGAGAAAAATTCCCCAGCTTATGTGTGAAATGCAAAAGTGTCTACCTCCAACTTTTTTCAATGCTCAAGAACACTAACTCATACATCTAGTTGAGGAGATTGAATTGTGTGGACTTGTACAAACTAGGTCAATATGGATGGTTGAGAGGCACTTGAAATTTATGAAGGGCTTGGTTTGATAAAGAGCACATCCTAAGGGTTCTATGGTGGAGGGATATATGGTATACCAGACCATGGTGTACATTAGTGAATATCTTCCTAAGTTTGTAGCAAATATCCATGTAGATTGCATTTGGGATCCCAACTCTATTAACAAATTGGAAGGGGAGTACTTGATGGAGAAAGGTAGATTGAGGAAAGTGAGAGGTAATTATATGATGTTATTGTAGTTCATTAATTCTTATAGATCTTCAATAGAAGTTGTTTCTAAGCGGTTTATTTGTTTTCTTTATAGTTGGTCATGAGTGGGATGCACTACATTTGTATATTGCAAACAATCTTGATTGGATGATAGTATGGATTCAAAAATATCAAGAAAATGGTCACTCATTAACATGGGATGGTATTGCATCATTGGTTAAAGAAGCTCATCCTAATGGATATCTCAATGTTAGGCCAATGGTACTTGATCTAGCATATGGTTTAAGAGGTAGATAGGTACGTATAAGTTTACTAACCATGACCCATAAGTTTAATATCAACTCATGGATCGATGCAAACAATCTTGACATGTTTGAATAATTACAGATCAAACACCACAAAGCTATCTACTACCATGGTCATAAATTTGGCATAAAAAAGTTAGACGACATGAAGAAAACTTGTGATTCTGGAATAAGTGCAGTCTTCGAGGTCACTAATATTTCATCTAGAAATAGAATACATCCTCAACAATCTGAAAATTGATACTATGGCATTTTGGATGATATACTTGAGTGTGACTATAATTCATTCAAATTAATTCTATTTTTCATCAAATGGTATAGGCTACGGTTGAATCAAAATAATCCTGATAGGACTGTTATTGAACATGATAGTGGATTTACAATCATTAATACAAGGTCATTTGAGCCAGTTGGAGAAGAGCCCTATGTTCTTCCAATCCAATGTGAGCAAGTGTTTTACTTTTCCCTTCCACATAAACCAGGTTGGTCATTTGTTGTTAGACATGATCCAAGAGGAAGGCCAGTATAGTATAATGTGATGGAAGAAGATATTGAAGAATCAGAAGATGAAGTAAATGATGATCATGGATGACTGTTACACAATGAAGAAGAAGAAGAAGAAAATGATGATTATTTCGGTGATGTTGATGATATTGATGGTGATGATGGTGATGATCATGATCATGGTGATGAAGATGGTGTATATCAAGGTGACGGGCATGATGATGATAGTGATGATGATGATGATGGTGGTGATGATGATGATGATGATGTTGATGCTGATGATGATGATAGTAGTCTTGATGATGATGATGATAGTCATGATGATGACATGGATGAGGAGGATGATCAATATCATGATCAATGAAATGTATGTCAAGGTATGATCAATGTCACCTATGAGGTATTGATTTATTCATAGAAATTTGAATTAAGTTATTATGTGTTGAACTCTATAGTCATGGAGTATATTTTGCATCATGTAAATTTTGTCTTCTATGTAATTTGTAGCTTACATATCATGTAATTTTTGGCTAACTTAAGATAAATGATTTACATATGCAAGAAATTTAACGCCTTTGACATGGATCGACAAGTATAATTTATTATTTGGTTTCCTTCTCTTTAGTCAGCAAAATATATAGATCCTACTATATCTCTCTTTTGATGGATTGCAGGTATCACCAAATAGGTATTTGTCTGATCTGTCTTCCTCAAGTGAGGAAAATGTGGGAATAGAAGACAAAAGTGAGACATCTAGTAGGTCTAAAATAGGGAGATCAACTAGAGGTTAAAAGATTAGAAGAAAATTTGATAAACGAATGCAATTTTTCCTTGCTGAGGGGGGGTCATGTTCTTATGATAATGAGACCAAAGGCAACATGAAGGTTCCCTTAAGGTACACACATCTTCAGAAAGAATGGGTAGCCAAGGAACTACCTCCAGTTAACACTGATTTTTCTGTTAATGAAAGGATATATCGCATAGCTCCATCTTCATTACATGGTTTGGGCTTATTTTCCATGGATGGCATAAAGGTCAGTTATAATCAAGTTGTTGAATTGATGGAGTATGTAGGACCTTGTTACAATTACAAGAATTGGATGTGGATTGTGCAATATAAAAAAAGTATGCGTAGGTATGCATTGTCAGCAAATTATATACAATGCAAAGAAAATGATCAAAATAAAAGGCTCACTATGTATATTGATGGAAGGCCAAAAGAAATAGGGAATATTGTAGGTTTTATAAATAGTTCTCAACTTGTGTCAACTAATAAGAATCTGAATTGTATATTCAAGGCACACGAGGGAAATCGTGTATTTGTATGTGCAATAAAATCAATAAGTGCAGGGGAAGAGCTTCTGATAGATTACAATTTGAATCATGTAGATACAAAAAAATTCCCTATCATGGGACTGGTAAGTATAACATTTAAACCAATAACCTCCAATTAATATTGAATGCAATCACTTTTTATTGCTAATAATTACTAATCTTTGTCATAGGGTGACATGGATCCACCTGATCAAGATACATGCGGGGATGTTCCTCACAGTACACCTGCTTCATCAAAGGTAAACATTAATTAGTGTATTAATTCTACAAATTATATAGAAACAAATGTCATATTATTATGTTCTTTTCTTTATGGCTTTGGAGTTATTTTGATAGAATTTTACTGATATTGATGTCACAACTTGATACTTATTGATAAAGAAAAACAAAAATGGCAGCAGATCAATTGTGATCTGAAGTTGAGGTGGCATTTATAGATGACATTGAATCTAACTCTAACCATGTATTCATGGCTACTCAAATAAAAACTAAATATGGAAAAGAAATTCTTAACCTTATAATGGAAGCAAACAAAATTGAGGAGTCAAAGGAACTCGAAGAAGAATTGATACGTAGAGTCAATTGTATTAATGTAAGCAGTAATTAATCTTAAGCAATAATTAAAGTTCAATAGATGTTTATATTTTATACTACTTATGGATCATGATCTAAAATATGATGTGTTCTTCTTACAGGATTTTTTCACACATGTGAATCATGGTCAATATGGTGAGGGTTATAGTGTCACACCGCCTTCATGTAAATAATCCTTAAACCTTTAACCATTGATTTAACCTTTGTATGCATTATTGACTCAACATATGTTTGGGATGCTTCTAGTACCCCATTTAATCTTTATCCATTGAAAATGTCTTTGCTAACAATGTATTCTTCAGCTCATGATAAAGTGTAGACACCTCCTTCAATTAATATTCTTCATTCGATGATTGTATTGTCCACAACAAGGTTCTTGCAGACATCTTCCTCTATACTAGCTACAACTGGTAAAACCTTATTTTTCTATATTTTGTTATGTGCTAATCATGCATTGATTATTTTTCTTGTGTGTATTTTATACATTGCATGGACCTATTTTATGCACTAATAGATACACCTACACTTGGTACAAGAATAGATCAGACCAGTACTAGTGAAGATCAACCATTTCCTAGATCAACCCATGTTACTAGTACTAGCTCATTTGTGGGGACATTGTTGTTGAACAAGAATAATATGGTTTTGTTAAAAGTACCAAAGCTTCCAGGTGCTTTAAAATTATTATTATTTACAGTGTAATTGTAGTTTACTTATACATAACTCATTTTGGACTGATAATCCCATGATATTTTTGTAGGAAATGATGTTTTTTATGATCATCTTTTTGAAATGACATTGAAGCTATTTGGGCCCACCATATGTAAAAGGTACATAGCTTCATAATATTGGTACAATATTTTTCTTATCTTTGATTTATTGTACTATATTAAAGTTATGATATCTAACAGTTTGTTTTTTCAAAAAAAGTGGAATGATCAGGATGCTGACTTAAAAAATTAGCTCATTAAATCTTTAGAGGACATCTTTGGAAATAAAACTTTTGACAGAGTCATGATTCTTAAAAGAGCATCCAAACATATAAATACTATGAGGGACCAATATAGAAGGGCTCTAAAGGATAACCTAAAGTACGAGCATCCTCCTATGATTCCACCGATGGAGTGGATTGAAATAATGGAAGATGCAAAAGAGAAAAGGCTAAAGGGTAGTGGAATTCAACCAGAAGATGAAAAAAGAAGGTATGTCATGATAGTACTAAGTAGAATGTAATCATGCACTAATTAGTGATCTTTGTAAATATATAATCTAACATGTTTCAAACTTTTCATAGACTGCAAGACACATCAAAAGCCACACAAGCGAGATTAACAAAGGTTGGCCAACACAAAGTTGGCTCTAGTGGGTATATGAAACTTCACTCTCAACTTGTAAGTAGAAATATTGGAATTTCAAATCAAATTTTTATATATAAGGTTGCAAACAATTCTGTTTAATCAAATCATGCATGTAAAAGTGATGATATTAAACAAAAAATACAGGGCATGTAATTCAATGTAGAGCCTATAGATGAAGACAAGAGAATTGCCTTGAAGGAAGGCTATGTATTCGTGGTTGTACGCCTACGCCAAGAATCTGAAATCTACAACAAAGAATCTACTGCTCCAGATGAGACACAGGTAAATTGGTCAAATGAAAAGTAAATCAAATTGAATAGTTAATTTCAAACATAAATTGACTATTTCATGATAACAATGCGCATGACATTTCACTACAGCCTTCAAATCCTATCACAAAACCTAGGCGCGATGAAGGCCATGATGTGCATCATAGTTTTGGAGGTATTAATTTGTTATTGGAAATAAATTATGTAATTATTAATAGAATTTAACATCTTTAATTGCAATTAGTCGTGTAACCTTTTTTTGAATATTTTAGAGCATGTTGAGCATGTTGAGGTGGTGAAAGATCAAAATTTTATTGTACATGATGATGTGGCATTGTTGGGTAAATAAAAATACATGTAACAGTAAAAAAAGTATGCAAATTTAACCCATTTACTTGTTATTATAGTAGACCCCCCTTTAGTGCAACAGCATCGTCCTCCTCGAGACACGAGGAAGCATCATAATTTGAGATCACAACCATAAGAGGAGGAAGATAATATTGATGCTCCTCTCAGCCTTTACCTAAATAAGAAATCTAAGAAAAACCTAAAAAAGAAATGATTTCTTAAAAATGCTCTTTGATAAAACTTGTTTGATTAACTTTGTTGGATAATGAAAGAACATTATTTTAAGTAATTATCTATGAATGTTGTGTATTAATATTGAATTATATGTCATGTTAATGAATATTGTTATGTGTTAATAAATTCTTTATTAGTGTTGTGTATTAATGAATGTTATATCATATTAATGAATGTTATGTGATTGTATTGATTGAATGTTATAGCTCATAAATGGATGAATGAAGTGTGTAATTAGATTTTAATGGGGAATTGAGATTGATGTTAGGGGGAGGGGGGTGAGGCTAGATGAGCTTCCACCTTCACGTGGTTGGCCTTGTTAAGTAGAGAATATTAAAGTATTCTCGAAACCAAGTGAAGCTCAAACTAACATCCTCTCATTATTTAATCAATTTCATTCATTTTAGGTCTTTTCTCATAAGTGCATTTTGAATGTGTCATTGTTAGGCAACTCTCAAATAAAAAACTAGAAGGGCCAATAGTCAAATTCTCATTGTCATTGTTTGGCATGATTTGGCTTCATTTTGTGTAAGTATTCTCGTATTGAATGCATCAACCTCTCTTGGCCTAATGTGTATTATTTCATTGGTTTGTGTTTTTGAGTAGGTGAAGTGTTAAATCAGATATCAGTTGGATCTATAAGTAGCATAGATATTCTATAGCTAATAGCCTAATACGCCCACATGAATAAATTTACTTGTTGTCCCCTTAGGATTTACTTAAGCAAACAGTCCTTATGTGCTAAAAAATCAGTTGTTTTAGTGCTGCAATTGTAGATGATTGTATGCATGAATTCAATGACAAGAACTAAAGATTAAGAAATAGAGCAATAACACAAGATAATATTGCAGAGAAGTGTGATGTGGTAAAAATTCTTGCACAAAAAGGTTGTACTTTCCCTTGACATTGTCTCCTTGTGAAGTTACAAGCTTACTGCCCTTCCCAGCCCTTCAAGGATACCAATCAACAAGTACCAAAAGGTATAAACATAAGTTTTACCATAATTCATCAATCAATAATATCTCCCATTCATCTACTTAACTACTTCAAATGTAGAATTAATGTAATACTATAATAAACTTTACACTATTGATCAAAATTATAAAACATTGGGTTACAATAATCAAGAAAGTTTGAATGCCTCTTTGTTTAATTCCTTGCAAATAATGACAATGTCAGAAGGCCTACTTCCTCAAATAATGTCTTTAATGCACTCAAAGTGCTAAAATATTGTCTCACCAAGCAGATGATTTGGATATTGTTCACTTTATGCTTTTGACTAAAATCACAAAACATGGAGTTACACTAATCAAGGAGAAGATTTAAATGCCTATCTATTTAGGTCTTTGCAAATGATGACTTGATGCAATTAAGTATCAAACACCTAGTGAAGGGTGGCTAATCCAAGAAGCTATGCATGCGCAATGATGATCTCTTAAAAGTAGAATTACAAATCTGAATAATAGCATTCCATTTCTTCATTGGTCAAATCTATTGTAATCTTTTTAATGATGGTTCTCTTTATGATGTTTGTAAATTTTTGGATTTTCATTTGACCATCCTCTGTGGTTATTAATTGATTTATCTTGTGCACACTGTTGCTCATCCAATGCCCTGGTGTGCCAAATGTTTAGTTGGATTCCACAAACATTGTATAAAAATTTTCTATCATTGTTTCTCTAGTAAATCTATTTGTGTCCATTGAGTCCTATTATTCCCTTGAAGGTTTTATTGGGTAATATAAGTTGTGGAACTTTGTTGGTTTACTTTGTTTTTGAAATGGTGTGGGAACTATTTGAAACATGGACATTGCTCTTGGAAGGGTTTACATTTGTTATAAGTTTTTTTGTAACTTTTAAACTCTATGATAATGCTTGTCATCCTTATATGGCAGGAAAATGAATCCAAGAAGGAAGCTTTTAGGAAATATTTGGAGTCAAGCAATGTGCTTGATACCCTCACAAAAGGTCTCCATGATTTCTATTTTGTACTTGTATTGAACAATGAATGCAAGGCTAACATTTTTCTTAGGCTTGTTATAGAATTCATTAGTTTCTTATGAGAACAATCATTTAAATCATAAAGAAGTTGAACCTTATGTTTTCTTTGAGAAGTTCTAGATGGAAATCTTTTTGGGCTAAATCAAATCTAATTTTTTTTGTTGCAGTTCTTGTTGCTTTGTATGAGGAGATTGATGGCAATTGAGTAAACTATTGAATCAGATATTTTCTTTCATTATAACAAATTGTGTGTTTATCGACATAGATGAAATTGTGGTAGAAAAATAATTTATTATAAGAATGCATGGATAGCACATAGTTGTGGAAATTCACAAAAAAAGTGTGATTAATTGACATTTAGCCTGGACACTAATTTGTTCATTTAAAATATTGTAATTTTTTAGTTTAATTGGTTAACCCAACTATTGATCCCCTTTTTAGGGATTTCATTAGAAAAATCCATTTTTTAAGATAAAAACATGATTTTTTGGTAAATTTTTTAATGGTTTGTGGGCTTTTTTTTCTCGTTTGTGGCATTCTTTTTGTTCTAAGTTTTCCTAATCCTTACCCAATTTTTTCCTAATTAATTGAAAAAATACACCGATCTCACTTTATTTCAGAGATTACACAATCCACATTTTTGCCAAGAGATGTGAACCCTCCTTTGGTCCATGAAGGGACATAAAATGAAACTAGTGCTTCATATGCAAAGTATTGTCTCTAAGCGAGAATCTAGCTTAAGTTGATAAAAATACCTCATGCCTCTGATGCCTCCAACCTCCAATATTAACCTATTATACTTCATTAATTTGATGTTGCATTAGACTCTTTGAGAGTAAACGTCCAAAATATCTATTAGGTATAACATGGATAGCTTCAAGAACACAAATGTTATGTGAAGCAACCATATGTAAAGGTGAAATTTTGAGTATCAATACCCTCAAAATAAAACATCTCTGCTCTTATAAACTTTGAATTTGCAAAATGAATTCTCCTCGAGACATACTTCTCCAACTTATTACATCTAATTTAGAACAAGTACCCTAAAAAAGTTCATAGGCCCATACAAGACACCCACCAAAATATAGACCATCAATTTATAGAACCCTTGCAAGATATCCCAAGGAATGATAGATAGTGAAAACTAGATAGACAGAAAAAAGAACATAACCATATGCTGCCTCACCTGTTTGTGGTAAGCCAAACTTGGTCCAATTCTCTTAAAAATGGTACATATCCATCCAAGTGCAACAACCTTCAAATATTTGTAGCGGTAAAGAGAATCCCATATTTATTAGCCTAACATAGTCTTTGGCCACTTTGGCAATCAAATTGCGAGCAATATTGACTTGGCCAAGGGCCAACTTGTAGTGATCTTTATCATATAAAACATTTAGTAGATCTCCATAAAATGGATGCACATCATCTTGGTGGGGGAAATCATCTTGGCAGATCTCAATAAAATGGATGCACACCATACCTATCAGTTGAACTAGACTTTCTTTGTTGTAGAATTGATTTAGTATAGAATATTTTCTAGCAAGATTTTCTTTTTTAAAAGCAATGTTTTCATAGAATTATCTACCACTTGAGAAAATGTTTCCATAGCTAAATTTCCTTGCCACAGTTAATATTTCTCTAAAGACTTACAAGTTAGTAAGTCCTTGGCTAAAGGGCTGATAAACTAAATAAAGTTTCAAATATATGAACAAATAAAACTCATACAAGAAAAAGCCGGAGCCAAATTGAATAGCATTGGCTATTTGTCAGCGGAAGGTCCCTAATAGAACAGAAAAATTTGTCACTTCATTAAGATGAAAATTGTGTACTAATTTTCCTAACTGTATAAGTCATCATCATCTTTATTATCTGCTATAGAAAATACATCCGAAGCACTAGGAAATCAAAATTCAAAACAAAAGCCTTGAGATTGATGTAGTGTTTGCGGAAAGGCTTGATACTTCTGAATATCAACATCACTAACACTTCTTCGGGCATATTTCATTGACTCCTCAAAATGAGCAACCTTTATTTCAGCTACCTCATCACTATCATCCTCATCCATTGCCTCAAGGTTCTCACTTCTTTTTCTTTCACGTTCAATAACCTGTAAAAGTGCAGAGGAAAGAGAACATGACAAATTGAAATAATAAGATACAAGTTGAGGAAAATTGAATCAAAAAATGTAAAATTATAACAAACTAGTTTAAAAAAAACCATTAAGAAATTCATAACCAAATCCAGTTTGCAAAAGCCACCACAATTGAAACTCACCTTCTCAATATTTTCTCTAATAGCATACTTGTAAGCCCACTAACAAATCTCTATAATATCTCATCAATAAATATAATGGATGGGGCATTCTTCTTAGCCTCCTCAAAAGCCTTCCAGAGATTGCTTTCACTTTCTCTAGCCAACTTTGACATGATCTCAAGTCCAATGATACAGAAAAAGAAGGCACTAGTTTCATTTGCCACTGCCCTAGCAATTAAATTTTTCCCAGAACTAGGAGGCCCATAGAACAGAATACCCTTTGGGGGCTTCACACCAATAGATTTGAAGAGTTTTGGGCATCTAAGAGGAAGCTCTACCAATTCACAGATCACCAGTCAGAGCCTATCTCTCAAATAGTTCAAACAAAATGAAAAAACCCACAGTTTCACGCAGAGCAGAGTAGATGGATTGCTAGGGCCCAAATCAATCTGGAAAATAGAATGAGTAGGGACCCGCTGGAAACAAGTAGAAGAATGAGTGTGGACATGTGAAGATAAATATCTAGACTAATCACCGATTAGGATGTCATTGGTGATTAGTCTGGATATTTATCTTCAATTTTTTTAAACACTTTGTATTTCATCAAAATTTCAACTCACCGTCATCGAAAGTCTGGCCTAGTTTGGTCTAAAAATTGACCATTTTGTGTCAAAATGTGGCATTGTGGGTTTGGCATCCTGGTTGGAGCCACTAAATATTTTTGACCAATATTGGTCTAATGTGCGATGAAATGTGGTCAAAATATGACCATCGCAAGTTTGACATCCTGGTCAAAGCGACCAAATTTTTTGACCAATATTAATCTATATTGGTCGAATGATCGACCAGTATACCAACACTTGCTAATGTTATTTTTTATTAAGATTGCCCTCATTTTTGACCAATAATGGCATCGATCATTCTATGGTTGTAGCAATGGGTCGATATTTTGATGCCGATAATAGTGATGAACCAGTTGGTCGACTATTCAACCAAGTTGGGTAGAAACTTTGACCAATAGTTCATCAAAAAATGGTGCAAAATGTACTAGTGTCATGTTCCTATCTCCCTAATGTTGGAAGTGGTTATGGAAGTGCAATCAAAGAGGAAGGAGGACAACGAAAGTCCTATTTTAAAACCTGATGAGAAGGGTAATTACCCTTCTAGCTCAAAAAACATTCCCTTTGTGAAAACAATAGAAATGCAGGAGTGGAATGTTCAACTCCTAAAAGAGGAAATCGATGACAAGATTGACCCCCCATTTGGTGTCCTTCAAATGACAAAGGAAATGTCAATGTATTTGTTCTACCTGATGAAATGGGTCTTCCAAGAAATTAAAAGCCTCAACCTCAAATTTTGCTCCCTCTCTGCCAAGGTTGATCTTTTTTAGGGGAATCTGGCTTTTGGGTCGGAGGGGATAGATGTCTGAAAGGTCAATGAGGGTGAGAAAAACATGAAGGATGTGTGGGACAAAATGGAAAACTTGGAGAACACTCTAAAGAAGCACATGCTGGATAATAACCTTTTCATGGGGTCAATAATGGAGTTCTTCATGACTATCAAGGTGGAGCTAGATGCTAGGTCTCCTACCAAGAAGCTTGAAGATGATAAAGAAGGTGCAGATGATGCTAGTCTTGGCAAACACACATGGTCTACAAAAAGGAAGAAGATCCATGATAGGATCTTGGAGCTTTCAGATTTCAACGTGGACATTAAGAAGGTGTCTGAGGCTAAGAAAGAGGTAGAGGGAACTCATCTAGAGTTTGCCTAGGTCCTCATGTTCCCATTTTCCCATGCTTTTTTATTTTTAAGGGTTATTTGTTGCTGGGTGTTGTTTTCGATTTCTATTTTTTTGTTCTTTTTGTGCTAGTTCTAGGTCTTGCAAGTTGGTTTCCAGTCCTATTTCATTTTAGTGGCCTTAATGATTAATCTTATTTTGTAAGACTTGTAAGGGGTTTTAGGTCCCATAAAACCTATTTTTACCTGCAATCAAAAACAAATATAAGGTATAAAAGAAAATACTTCATTATCTCAAACATTCAACATGAAAGATCAATCACAATATTATCCTTTTTATTTACTTATAGGACAAAAGCATTATAACTATATCTTTTCACCCTAAATATTATTTTCAAGGAATATAGTAGAGCAATTGGTTAGGGTAGGATGGGTAATTAGGATAGAAAAGAGGGCAGGGTTGAGAGGTTGAGTGTTCAATTCCCTTTTCCCACCCTTTTGTAAAAATATTTTTATTTAAAAATATTTTTTGCTTTCAAAAAGGGAATATTTAATTATTCTAGTATGCAAAGAGTAAAATACATAAGTAAAGAGACAACAACAATAAAAAACATACAATAGTAAAATACATAAGCAAAGAGACAACAACAATATATGGTAGAAGTTACAGTGTATTTGTATTAAAATCAACTTGCCACTTACATTCACAATCCCATTACTTAGAAGACCAGACACAAAGCTTGGTGATCTACTCTTAAGCAATCCAGTTCTATTTTCTATATCTTTTCAATCTCTACTCCATTTTTTCTTACCAACCCTTTACAAAATAAGCTTTCAGCTCTTTATAGCCTTCTCACAACCACCTTGGAATTCCCTCATTAATGGGAATGCAACAAGCTTCAGGTGATTGGAAAACCTAACTCCTATTAAAACATAAAAATACAACAAAATATACAACCAACCTGCAGGTGGTGAAAGGACAAGACTTTTTCATATCATGGTACATCTTCGGCTGCTAAAAAATTGACACCCTCAACTTCAAATATTTATGATAGCTCCTTGATTTCAATGAGACGTGGTGACCACCATTTCAAGCTAACCTACACCATTCTTGAATGATAGCTCATCAATCTTGTATTCCTTGGATCAAGTGTCAAGTGTTTCAGATGTCCTTTTCAATCTTCATCCAAAATATCCAAATCAACTGTGGCAGATCTAGCCTTTTTGGGCTTTGTCTTTTCATCCCATGCAATTACCTATTCCTCTATCGGCCAAATAAAACCTTGGACAAGTTGTAGTTGGGCTTTATGTCTCTCCCATCTGGCATCTGTAATTGCCTTAACATCTGACACAAACTTGGTGAGGTCAACCTCTGCTTTGATGGCTACATCTAAGGCCTTATTGAAGCTCTCTAAATCAACATTATTATTCTCACCCAAAAATACCTCTTTCCTAGGTAGTAGAAGATTAGCATCCAATCTCCAATTATCAAGGCTCTTTATTGTCCCATCTGTATTTAAAATTGAGGGGATGAATCTATTGGTACAGGAGCTGAGCATGGCTATCTTAGCCTTAATCAAATTTGCCTTACCCTTGAAAAGTGGTAAAATGGCTTTAATTCTGTCAATCTCCTCACCAACTCCTACAACTGTCTCTGGTATGTCACTCCCCATAGATTGAGCAAAAATCAATCTTTCAAAAAGTGGTGCCCTGATAAACCACACTGTATGAAACTCACTCAAAATGTGCACATAACTATTGACCTCCTTTTGCAATTTTGGCAATTTGCCATAACCATTATAAACTAGGTCAAATTTATCCTTGATTGTGTTCAACCTGTGCTACAAAACACTCAATAGGGCTTGCAATACTGAGTCATTCTTTTCATCATTGATCTTTTTCAATTCAGTTACCACCTCCACCTATGTCATTCCTTGTGCCTCTATTGCCACTGGCTTTTTAGGAGGTGCATGGGCTACTACAGGGGTATTTATAATTTGCAATTGTAGTTCCTCTGCCTGCTTCTCCAATGTTGTGACTTTTATTATCTACAAGTCCCTATCCTTCACTAGGGTACTGTAATCCTCTAAGAGGTTTCCATATCTCTCTAACAGCTATTTAGTTTTATCCTCATTTAATCTTGCAAATTGGGTCAAAACCTGAGAAATTTCTAGGTCCCCTATATTGTGGATTGACCACACTATTTTATCTCCCTCCATTTGTTCTTTTACATTCAAAATTTGTGGTTTCTTGTCTTTTGGATACAGACTCCACACGGCCAAGGCCTGACTTTTTGGGCTATACCCAAATCCTCTTATTATGTCCCCTACTTGGGTCTCAGAAGATAGAGTAACATCTTCTTGTCTCTTTATTTGATCTATTATGAAGTCAGTATACAAACTCCACCCTAGCACAAGCAACATAATACTTTTTCTCACTAATTCCTTGGTCTCATCTAGAGTAAGATTTTCCTCCTCAGGGTCATATTCTTTCAATTGTTGTAATGCCTCATCTGGCACTTGACCCTCCTCAGTTATTTGTACACTTGAAGCCACCTGTTGCTGCTTATGCCATAACAAGAAACTTTTGAATTCCTCATAATTCACAAAACTATCATCCTTCATGAAAGCATCTTGCTCAATTAATATTTCATCCTGGCCTAAAGTGAGAGGAAACTCTACATCTTATGTTTCATACTTTTGTTGCCTTTTAGCCTCTCTGACTACTTTCCTAATTTCATGGTATGAAAGCTAGTCCCTGTGTAGAGGGCACTCACTCTATCTTTCCTCCTCCTCTATGAAGGCTCACTAGTTAACAACTTTTTCTTTTTCTATTTAGGCTCAGCAGTATCCTTAGAACTGGGCAATTCAGCAAGATCTACATTTTCTTTCTCCTCCTTAGGCCCTTCAACAATTGGTTGTTCCATAGTGGGTGGACTATATATGGGGTAGCCACCATCACTATCCTCATCACATTCTAATTTTGAATTGGCCTTTTTTCCCTGATTAGCATCATCAATTTGATCCCTCATGGATTCAACAAGTGTGTCAAATTGACCTATCATCTGCTCAAGTCTTTGGAAGTAAGGCAAAGTGAGAAAGAAACCCCCAAATACCAATCCTTTTCCTTTAAACTCCTTCTCAATTCTATGTAACCGATCCAATTTCCTAATTCTTTTCTCCACCTCATCATCCTCAATGATGTTTCTGATCACATCTTCTTTAGGATACTCCTCATGTAGCTTATTGAAAGGAATGGTGGGCATGTAGTATTTCCTTGCAGCAGCCATGAAACCTTTTGTATACATATACCTATGTGGTGCTGCAAACATCCTGTACTTTTCTAACCAATCATTTACTTTACTGAATGCTCCCTTCCCAATTGTAATACAATGCACCCTGAAGTGCCGAGGAGTGAGAGTCCCCTTTCTATGGGAAGCCAAGTGTTCTCTTTTTGTCAACATGGGTTTCCAGACAAACTCTAGAAATGCAACTCTTGGCGGTACATAGAATGGGAGTAGATGAGGAGGTTGATGGCATCCATAAACCCTAATCATTGTATAGCTTGTCTCATAGTAAATATCTCCCCAATTGTGACCCTTGGTCCAATTATGAATAAATAGTTGGGGTCTCACCAGCTGCAGGACCTTGGTGGGTAATCTTGAGCAATTCACACCCAAACTCTGAAGAATGGGGAACACAATTCAGTTCTCAAAAGCACTAAAATCTCACCTAGGGCATGAAGGGCTCCAGACTCCTAACCAAAACTGAACTAGGTTAGGCTGTCCATTCCACATCATTTGTGGTTTAAGATCACTCAAATTTATTAAGCCATAATTATGATACACAATTAGATGCATCAGTAGGGAGTAATGCATGAACCTGGGTTGAGAACCAGAGGTGAAATTCTTCAAGGACAACAAACCCTCATGCATCTTGTTTATGATATAACCAATAAAGTCATACCCTTTTCTCACCATATAGCTCTGTGAATCCATCACCAGCATCAAAATATCAGATGTAATCCTCTCAGGACCCACATCAATTCCCAAAACCTGGCATATCCCATATGCAATGTATTTCATGTAAAACTTTAGGTCTTTGTAGGCATATGAAATCAATCTGACCATAGGTACAATATAGTTTTTATTCTTCTTCAGCATGTGATTCTTAATCTCCCTGGAGACCAGAGCAGACTCTCTAACATATCTATTTGCTAAAGCTTGTAAGTTGATTTTCGTGGCCATTAGAAACTGAATCCCAGAAGCATTCATGAAAGAATTTTGGTCTAAGATTATCAAGGGTGAACCATCCTCTTTCCTAATGGTCTTTGAGAGAGGATCATATCTCTGAGATAGCATGAGGAGAAAGTCCACATCTAGAAAAACCTCTGAGATAATCAACTTGGCCAACCCTGAAGTCCAAGGGTTTGAAACTGGTATAACACTATCATGGTTCTTGTAGAAATATGTAAATAGGCACATGCCTGTGATCTCTGGAGTTTTAGCATCCCTACAGTAAGCTAGGTCATCGACAAAAATATCATCACTAGCCTTTTTGTTTTGAGAAGAACCAGGCAAGAGAGTGAGAAATTCATCTGAAAAACTTTCCTTTACTTTCTTCTTCGACCCCCAACAGGTAGAAGCTCTGCTTGCTGTTGTCTGACTCATCCTGATTGTAGCTCTGGAAATTCTTCTGCAAATTCACTGATCACACTGCAAGTCTAGAAAGCTCAGAAAACCTAGCACTCTATACTTCTCCAATAAGCTTCGTAACTCTCAAATGACCTACCTCTTAGTTGTTTTAACCTGCAACATTGAATGCGCCACCATGTCTGACATCTCCAGCCAACAAAAGGTCACTTTCACCATTACTTCTACACACACAAGGTTTCAATTTACTAGTTATAGCTGAGAAATTTCAAATTTGAACATTCCATGATCTGGTGACTACAAAAAAAGGCACATAGTCATTTTACAAATTTAGCGCTTTAGAAAGGTATTCCAAGATTTGGCGACTAAGAGGAAATCTCATAGTTGCGGAATACTTTTGACTTTTCAAACTTCATTCTGAAATTAAGTGACCTAGCCATTTGGAGATCTAGCGACTGAAGAAAGTGATACATTAATTTATTCTATTCTGAGAACTGGCGACCATAGTCAAAAACTATAGTCGCGGCAATATATTTGTCTTTGAAAACCTTTAGCGATCACCCAACCTGGAGATTTGGTGACAAACCTGAAGTCTCATAATCTCATAAAACTTTAACTATTTGACTTCTTTCTTGAGATCACATGACCACCATTGATCTCATCCTTCAATTCATCCAGATATCCAGGTTAAGTCGTGAGAAGATTTCATAACTAACCGCCTAATCTCATGACCCCGAGGAAATTGTGTCACTGAATCACTGAAAGCTTACCACTTAACTGTTAGGAACTTGAGATCACATGACCACACAGCCACTACAATCATAACCATAGGGCCAAAACACTTCATTAACCCTCACTTGACCTCAGACAAATCTGGAGACTTGGCGACAAAGACCTCTCGCTAAATCTCACAATCTTTCACTTAATTGGGGTTCAACCCTAAGAACACACAACTGAGGTACTCTCCAAGTCACAAGAACATTTCTTCACTTTGGGTTAAGACTGGAGATCAAACACCATCCACATGATCAAAAATCATCAACGATTCTAATCAATCTAATAATCCTTTGTCACTTAACTGCCACATTCAGAGATCTAGCAACAACTGCATCGCAGAATAACTAACTGCCAGAGAGATAGCTGTCAACATCAAGAGATCACGTGACCAACAGAACTCTCAATCATTGAACATAAAGATAAACCATCATATTATTACAAGATCTAGAGACAACCACCAAGGAAGACTGTTGTCCCATCTTGAGATTCAGCGACCAAAGAGAAAACTCATGATCGCTGGATAAAAGGCCACTTAAATAAATCATTGAGAGATCTCCTGACCATAGGAAAAACCAATTCAAAGATTATGTGACTATAGTCTCATAGTGACAAATCAAATACAATAGTCACTATATCTCAAGACTATCATTGTGAGATCTAGAGACTAAAGGTGAAATGCTAAGTCATTAGATAATGAGTATTCTAAAAAGCTTACAAGATCAGGCGATAAAGGCTTTTGGGCATTCGCTAGACAAATGGGAATATTCCTAAACCTTAAGGAGACTCAGTGACTAAGAGGAAAATAGAAGCACACATGGAAATTTGAGACTTAAGTCATCTAATAAAGTAAGAGAGAATTAGAACGCTGATGACCTATACTAGGGTTTTATGAATTTTCAAAGGCAATTAGACCTACCAAACCCTAAAGATTGTAATTTTTTCAAGATCATCCATAAATTTAGGGCAAGAAACAAAAAATGAGATTTCTAACCAATAGTGGCTCTATCTGAGGATGTTAAAACATGATTTTGAACAAGAACCATGAATCTCTAGGACGCAGACCAAAAAATGCACTGACCTAAAACTAGAAAGGAAGCACACAGACTAAAAGAAACACACTTGTACAATATTTACATATGCATGCAGAAAGAATCAGCTAAAAAAAGGCTTTAAGAATTGCCCATGCACTGGCAACTCAAAAAATTCATCATCCATACTTTTCAACAAGTAAGAGTCTTTTCCAAAACTTTTATGAATCATGAAGGGACCAAGCCATAAGGATTCAAACTTTTTATGCTTCCCTTTGTCTTCTGCTCTTACATTCCATTGAAGTACCAGGTCATTTGCTTTGAACTTTCTGGTAGTAGCCCTCTTTTCAAATAGGTACTTCACTTTTTGTTTCATTTTGATATTACTCTTTTGACTTTCTCTTCTCATTTCATCTAGCTCAGTCAATTGCATGATCCTGTTCTGCATTGGTTCTAATTCATCCAATTCTTCATCCTGAATAAACTTATAAATAGGAAGCAAATTATTTACAAGCAATCTTGACTATAAGCCATACACAAGCTCAAAAGGGGACTTCCTAGTGGCTCTCTTTACTGTGATCCTATCTACCCATAAGGCCAATTTCAACTTTGAATGCCAGGCTCTTTTATTTTTCTCAAGTGTTTTCTTCAAGATTGTTAGGATACTTTTGTTGCTAGACTCAGCTTGTCCATTCTCTTAAGGATGATAAGGAGATGAATAAGATGTCATGATTCCATTGTCCTTACAAAATTCCTTGAATTCATTTGATCTAAAACACATTGCATTATCTGTGATCAGTGTTATGGGAACACCAAATCTAGTCAAAATATTGTCAAGCAAAAAATCAATCACCAATTTACTAGTTGCATTCTTTGTGGGAATGGCCTCTATCCATTTTGTGAAATAATTAGTTGCAACAAGTAGCCAACTATGTCCTCCACTAGATTTCTCAAAAAATTCCCCTATGACATCCAATCCCCACATAGAAAATGGTGCTTCAGCAGTTATTGGGTTCAACAACAGTGCTCTTGAATATTTTAATTTGGAAGCAAATTTATGACAGGTCTTCACTAACTGAAATGAGTCTTTAAATAGTGTAGGCCAAAACTAACCAGCCCTCAAGATCTTATGGGTGGTAGTCTTTGCTGAATAATGGCCTCCACAAACACCAGCATGCATCTCACTCAAAACCTTCTCTGTTTGATATCTATCAAGGAAAAAGAGAAAAATTCCATCTTTATTCTTCCAATACAAGTCTCCTTGTATCAATGCATATTTTTGAGCTTGCAATTTTAGGGACCTCTTCTGGTTGTATGTCATATGTCTTGGACATTTGGCATTTTTAAGGAAGTATACAATATCAACATATTTTGGTTGCAACTCAATACTTTTTATTGTCTTATCAGGGATTCCCTCATTATTAACCTGAACTAAATCCATATTCTCTTCAGTCATCAATTTTGCTAGGCCTTGTCCTCTCACAAGCTTGGTAATATGGATTTCTAAATTGAACTCTTGGATCCTGGAACTCCACTTACATCTCTTACCAGTAACTTCAGACTGAGTTAGGACATCCTTGATTGTAGCATGAGGGACATATGCAATGACCTCAGCACAAAATAGATAAGGTCTGAAAGATTTCTATGCTTTTACTAGGGCATATGCCTACTTTTCCATCATCTCATAATTTAACTCTGCAGCTTGCAAAGACTTGCTAAAGAATGCAATCGGATGGTCAAAACCCTCATTATCCTTTTGTAGCAGTACATCAGCAATTGTGTGAAATGATGCAAAGGAAAAGAGTGAAAATGGCTTAGTATAATCAGGGGATCTAAGCACAGGTGCCTATTGAACTACTTTAATTTTATCAAATGCACATTGAGCTTCAACAGTCCATTGAAACTTCACATTTTTCTTGAGCAATTTCACTACAGACTTAACAATTTCAGCAAAATTGGCAATGAATCTTCTAACAAAGTTGATCTTTCCTAAAAAGGATTGCACTCCCTTGATATTTTTTGGTGCTATAACTCTCTTGATAGCCTCAACTCTCTCTGGGTCAATTCTTATTCCCTCCTTTGACACAATGTGTCCCAGCAACTTTCCTTCCTTGACTGCAAAATTGCACTTCTTTGGATTTAGAGACACACCATACTCCAGAGCTTTAACAAAAATCTTTTCGAGGTGTGAGCAATGGTCAAAAACCAATTTTGAGTAGGCAATTAGGTCATCTTGGTAGACAACCATGAATAAGTCAATATACTCCTTAAAAGCAACATCCATGGCTCTTTGAAAAGTTGCTCCAACATTTTTGAGACCAAATGGCATTCTGACATAAACATAGGTTCCCCAAGGTGTAGTGAATGTTATTTTGAACTACTCTGATTCTTTTACTAACACCTAGTTATAGCCAAAAAAACCATCCATCATAGACAATAATTCACATCCAGTGACTTTATGCAACATTGCCTCCATGTTGAGTAATGAATAGTTGTCTTTCAATGATGCAACATTCAAATTTCTAAAATCTACACACAGCCTGATATCCCAATTCTTATTTCTGACTGGGACTAAGTTAGACACCCAAGTTGAATGCTGTATAGGTTGGATTATTCTTGCATCACTCAACTTGACTAATTCCTGCTACATTTTAGGAGCTAACAATGGGTTGATGGGCCTCTATTTTTTCCTAAAAGGTTTGACCTCATCCTTCAATGGGATTTCATGTTGGAACAAATCCTCTCTATAAGCTTTTAGGTCATCATATGACCATGCAAAAACATGCTTATACCTTCTTAACAACTTTATCAAACTATATCTTAGTTGAGAATCCAATCCCTTTCCAATATAAACCATTTGAGGTGCATTATGTGATCCCAAATTTATTTCTTCCAAATCTTCTATCTTAGCATTACTTATTTTTGACATATGATCATTTTGGCTATTATATATTACTTTTAACTCAGTTAGGCCCTTAGGGATATTATTTGAATTCAATTGGATTACCTCATTTCCCATAACCATGTCCTTACCATCAACTTCCTCAACCAATGTATTGCAGTCTATAAGCTGATCTTCATATATGTTAAGGCATTGAATAAATTTCAAAATGTCATGATCATCCTCAAAACCTTGCCAATTGTAAATGTTGTCTGACACAACTGGCCTACTTTTTATTTCAACTATTGAAACTCCATTCAAAGTTGAATCATCTCTTTTCAAAGAAACATTTTCCAAAAAATCAGCCATTATGTTCTTGGATCTTTCAACCCAACATATATTAAAAGCATCAAACATTTCAATCTGGTCCCAGACTACATGCTTATACAATTTCAATCTATCATTTTTAATAGCATATTTAGATCAAACTTGTGCCACCACAAGCTCAGAATCACCAAAAACCTTTAAACATTTAATCCCATGTTTGATGACAATATTCAATCCCAATGATAGTGCTTCATATTCAGCAGTATTATTTGTGCATTGGAAAGTCAATGAAAATGAATACTTAAAGGTGGTACCTGATGGAGATATGAATAGAACTCTAGCTCCTGAGCCTTCCTTTGAGCATGCTCCATCAAAATACATTTTCCACAATCCATCTTGTTGTTCCCTTAGTTCCTGGGTCAATAGATCTAAATCCTCCCTTCATGAAATGGCTTTTTCCACTCTAAAGTTTTCCATGTCAACATCCACATAACAATTCAACTCATCCATATTATTCAACTCTATCATGTGTGGGGTTCTACTTTCTTTGGATACTTTCACATTCTCACCATCAATACTGAAAGTTGCAAAGGACAAATCACACTAGATACTGCCTCCCATTGAAGCACTCCACTTTCTAGACAGTAACATCCCATAGTGAGGTGGGATATCAACCACTAGGACACTCATTGTCAACAACTTATCAGGAAAAGCTGCTAACCTATAAGAGAAAGCCCTTATAGTACCAATAACTGGGACCTCTCTTGAATCCATAGCCTGACATCTTCCATGAGGTGTATCTACTTCCAAACCTGAGGATTTCATTATTTCTGTAGGCATAACAGTATTAGAGGCTCCTGAATCAATCATACAATTTTTTAACAACTTTCCATTCACTATTAGGGACAAAAAGAAAGGATCAATAGTCCCTATCACAGTATTTATAACATTAGTATCCAAATACATTTGAGGTATCTCAGAAATTATCTCTCCACATTGATTTTCAGTTGAATCATTTGCTGTGATAGTCACTTTACCATCCTTGGTGGAATTTTGGGTATCAGAAGGAAGAACTCCTTGTACCCAACTCAAGGCCTTTTCTTTATGCTCTTCTATTCTCATCATTTCCAATAAGGGGACTTTAACAGTAATTTGTGACAACAATTTTCCCATGTCAACTGGGACATACTTGGGATCAACTACATCCTGCTTAATGACAGTTGCTTCCTTATTATTTTCATGCTCCATAAGGCCTTGCTGATCCTTGTTCATGATTTTAACCTCCTTTTGGGTAGAGACAATAGTCTCCTGAAGAGGTTTTTTCTTTACCTTATAAGTTACATTAGGGGGAACAAATGTTACATTCTTCTTGATCCTAGTCTTGCCAACAACATTAGCAACCTTATTTTTGTCTTGAGTTTGTTTTATATCTTCACCTATTCTTTTGATAAATATGCCAGCTGATTTTTGACTTGAATCACCTACCACCCTATTTCTCAAATTGTAGTTACTTCTAGCTCGGGTGACCATATCTGTTGTCATTTTTGCAATCTCTTCTTCAGAAGGCCTCCGCAACACTACTATTTCATCATCTTTTAAGGTGTTGCACTGGACTCCATCCAAGTGATTGTCCTCTTCATCAAAAAGTACCTGCTGATGATAAGTCTCAATTTTAACTTGGGCATTGCCAGCATCTTGATTTTCATCTTCTTCACTAGAATCTATTTCATCACATATGTATGATGAATTCATACCACAACCTTGATCATCATAGGATTCCTCATGGTTATTGTCCTACTCATCATTCGTAGAAACACTTTGAGCTATTGCATAGTAGTAAGGATCATGAGGTGACTGACAAACAATACACCATGGAACATCATCATTCATATTTACTATATTCCTATGTAGGGGATCCGAAGTCTTATCAGTTGTCCTATCTTTTCTTTCAGGAGGCACTAGCTTCCCATCTTTCCATTGGGTGTTATAGGGATAGTTCTACATTCTTGGTAATTTATTGTTGAAGTTGTTGAAGGATGGCCTATCATTTCCCTATATTCTATTATTTCTTGCCTCATTAGGCTTCAAATATTTTATTGCTTTCAAGATTTGCTTCAAACTATCATCATCTTTTGGTTTTGTATCAGGTTTCCTGGGCTCTTTTCTATTTGAGACTGAAGGCCTACAATCCTCTCTTCTTCCCAACTTCCCTGATATTCTTCTATTACTCTCTATATTAATGGCCAATTTGTAAGCTTCTGCAAGATTTCTAGGGTTCTTATCTCTTAAAAGATATCCCATTTTGGAATCAAAAGCATTCAGATAAGTAACCAGACAAATCTTATCATCTAGTCTGATTACTTGTAACAATTTATGCATTGCCTTTTGAAATCTAACATTGAACTCAACAACTCCCCCATTTGGATTTTTATTGATATTGTTGAACTCATTAAGCATGAAACCTTCATTGGTTTTATCATCATATTGTTCTTTGAAAAAATGTTTGAACTGTTCCCAAGAGCATATGCTAGCATGAGGCAAATTTCTAAACCAATCTCTAGCATCCTCAGTCAGAGACTGAACAAAAAGCTTCATGATCACATCATCAGGCTCAATGTTGTAATCATCTATCACATCAGTGAAACTTTTCAAATGTTCTTCACAAGTAACTGCATTGCTTCCAATGAATTTTGGAAGCTTTTTTCTAATCTCATCAGGGATAGGATTTGGGTAACCAAGGATCCCATTAAAAACCAATTGCTTATGTCTCTCATGTATGGATCCTATTTGAGATGGGCCTACACCCAAAGATGTGGATGCTTGAACATTTGAGATATTAGAAGTTTTGGGCATACCTAAAGTTCTGGCAGTGTTCAACACATTTACACCTTATGCTTGAGAAGTGGAAAGGGTATTGGTGGGTCCAAAAGACTACTTATGGAAATCAATCTTTCTTTTTATTTCAGCTGCAGTGGCTTCCAATTCTACCTTTTCTAATTCTTTGGCCAATATTTCTTGTTCCCTTTTGGCCTTTTCCAAGTTAGCATCTAATCTTGATGCTTGATCTAGGGGTTTCCTGGTAGTATTTGTTTCATTTATTGAGATCCCTACATCCTTTTTCTTACCTTTGTCTTTAGGATTTCTTGTCTCATGGATCTTATAGACAATAGGTCAGTCCTCTATTTGTTTAGTTATTGGAATATGATTTATGGCTTCAAAATCCAGTAACTGCTTCTTTAATTGCTCTGCCCTGATCATAGCATGTCTAATTTTTTCCTCTTTTTCCTTTTCTCTCTTTTGTCTTATTTGAATTTTCTCCTGGATCCTTCTTTCCAATTCAAACACTTCTTCAAAAATTTCCTCAAAAATAGGAAGGGTTGTTTCTAATGAGAATTCTTGGGCAGATTTCTTCTTGGTGGTCACCTGATATTTGATGGTCCTGGAAAGGAGAAACATGAGTAGAAGAGGGAACAAAAGCTAGTTTTCTCCTAGTTTGGCCCCTAGATCTCTTGGTGTTTCCAAGGATTCCTCTCCTACAAGATTGTGCTCTTCTTCCATCCTTTTCAGAGGGTGAGTAGTAATCTTCATATTTGTTTAAGCCCAAACCAATTGCTTCCTCATATTCAAAAGCATTTTCCTCTTGATTTGCCTAGACAGGCTCTTCTCTTCTTGCATTTCCTTTCTACTTCCATGTAAAAGACATGTCATTTTTATTTCTATCTTTTCTCATATGACCTTGTCTTGATGGGGACGAGAGCTCTCCCTCTAGGTTATCTTCTGGATGTTCCTTTCTCCAAGATCTAGTATTTCTGTGAGTCATTGTAAAATAGTGATCTAAATTTCAAAACACTGGTTCAAAGATTTGATTAGAGTCATCACCCAAATAATCTTTTTGGGGATTGCAGAAAGAAAACCAAATAAATGCTTTGTGTAGTATAACCAGAGATTTCAACTGTTCAATAATTTACTGACTCCCCAGCAGAGTTGCCAATTTGTTAGGGATTTTTCTTGTAGGACATAAAATGATGTTTGAACTTGTTTTCCTTGAGACTGATTCCCACAAGAGAAAGACCTAATTGTTGAGGATTGGATAAGATCCTCCTTCATTTTTGAGCTCCACAGACTCAGGTAGGTATTACCTTTTAATGATGACTATCTTTGCAGTATTCTTATGAGTGGACACTGACCAGCTTCTAGTCTTCTTAATGCATAAACCTATAGAACACTTTGCATATGACTGTAATCACTTTAATGCAAACTTTAACTAGATAAAGTGTGACTATGAATGAAGCAATAATCAGTGCTTTAAGGATTCTCATCCTTCTTCCTTTTAAGGAGGGTCAACCTAATATGATTCTCTCTTTACATAATCATGAAATATGAACTAAATTCCCTGGGCACAGTCTAATCTATCAAGTGCAATAAACATGAAAATAAAAGGTATTGATGAATAATGTGAATGTTTCAACTTCTTCCCTGAGATTGATGAAAGATACAACTTATGAGGAAAAAATACCAAACCAGTACCTAATCCTAAGGGCAACAAAGTCACAATGCAAATCAATAAGTAAACCCTAACAGAAACACAACAGTATGCCTTACACACTACTACAACTTCAAATAGGTTGCCTTACAAACTATTCTATTAACCAAATATTGTTATCATCAAAGATCCATACCAATATATTTACTCTCCAAGATGAAATATAAGCACATTTAATTATTTCCTTGAAAGAAGCTCATAAAACAGTCAAGCAGGTTGCTTTACAACTAGTATATTTCAAATGCCTAACATGAAAAACATACAAGAGTAAAATACATAAGCAAAGAGACAACAACAATATATGGTAGAAGTTGCAGTGTATTTGTATTAAAATCAACTTTCCACTTACATTCACAATCCCATTACTTAGAAGACCAGACACAAAGCTTCGTGATCTGCTCCTAAGCAATCCCGTTCTATTTTCTATATCTTTTCAATCTCTACTCCATTTTTTCTTACCAACCCTTCACAAAATGATCTTTCAACTCTTTATAGCCTTCTCACAACCACCTTGGAATTCCCTCATTAATGAGAATGCAACAAGCTTTAGGTGGTTGGAAAACCTAACTCCTATTAAAACATAAAAATACAACAAAATATACAACCAACCCGCAGGTGGTGAAAGGACAAGACTATTTTAGATCATAGTACATCTTTGGCTACTCAAAACCTGACACCCTCAACTGCAAATATTTATGATAGCTCCTTGATTTCAATGAGACATGGTGACCACCATTTCAGGCTAACCTACACCATTCTTGAATGATAGCTTATCAATCTTGTATTTGTTGGATGAAGTGTCAGGTCTGTCAGATGTCCTTTTCAATCTTCATCCAAAATATCCAAATCAACTATAGCAGATCTAGCCTTTTTGGGCTTTGTCTTTTCATCCCATGCAGTTACCTGTTCCTCTGTCGGCCAATTAAAACCTTGGAAAAGTTGTAGTTCGGCTTTTTATCTCTCCCATCTGGCATCCGTAATTGCCTTAACATCTAACACAAACTTGGTGAGGTCAACCTCTACTTTGATGGCTTCATCTAAGGCCTTATTGAATCTCTCTAAATCAACATTATTATTCTCACCCAAAAATGCCTCTTTCCTAGGTAGTAGAAGATCAGCATCTGATCTCTAATTATAAAGGCTCTTTATTGTCCCATTTGTACTTAAAATTGAGGGCATGAATCTTTTGGTATAGGAACTGAGCATGGCTATCTTAGCCTTAATCAAATTTGCCTTACCCTTGAAAAGTTGTAAAATGGCTTTAATTCTATCAATCTCCTAACCAACTCCTACAACTGTCTCTAGTATGTCACTCCCCATAGATTGAGCAAAAATCAATCTTTCAAAAAGTGGTGCCCTAACAAACCACACTGTATGAAACTCACTCAAAATGTGCACATAACTGTTGACCTCCTTTTGCAATTCTAGCAATTTTCCATAAGCATTATAAACTAGGTCAAATTTATCCTTGATTGTGTTCAACCTGTGTTGCAAAACACTCAATAGGGCTTGCAATACTACCTTATTCTTTTCATCATTAATCTTTTTCAATTCAGCTATCGTATCCTCATCTTTCATTCCTTGTGCCTCTATTGCCACTAGCTTTTCAGGAGGTGCAGGGGCTACTACAGGGGTATTTATAATTTTCAATTGTAGTTCCTCTACCTGCTTCTCTAATGCTGTGACTTTTATTATCTACAAGTCTCTATCCTTCACCAGGGCACTGTAATCCTCCAAGAGGTTTCCATATCTCTCTAATATTTGTTTAGTTTTATCCTCATTTAATCTTGCGAATTGGGTCAAAACCTGAGAAATTTCCAGGTCCCCTGTATTGTGGATTGACCACACTATTTTATCTCCCTCCATTTGTTCTTTTACATTCAAAATTTGTGGTTTCTTGTCTTTTGGATACAAACTCCACATGGCCAAGGCCTGAGTTTTTGGGCTATACCCAAATCCTCTTATTATGTCCCCTACTTGGGTCTCAGAAGACTGAGTAACATCTTCTTGTCTCTTTATTTGATCTATTATGAAGTCAGTATACAAACTCCACCCTAGCACAAGAAACATATTACATTTTCACACTAATTCCCTGGCCTCATTTGGAGTAATATTTTCCTCCTCAAGGTCATATTCTTTCAATTATTCTAATGCCTCATCTGGCACTTGACCCTCCTTAGTTATTTGTACACTTGAAGCCACCTGTTGTTGCTTATGCCATAACAAGAAACTTTTGAATTCCTCAGAATTCACAAAACTATCATCCTTCATGAAAGCATCTTGCTCAATTAATCTTTCAACCTGGCCTAAAGCTATAGGCAACTCTACATCTTATGTTTCATACTTTTGTTGCCTTTTAGCCTTTCTAACTCCTTTCCTAATTTCATGGTGATGAAAGCTAGTCCCTGTGTAGAGGGCACTCACTCTATCTTTCCTCCTCCTCTGTGAAGGCTCACCAGTTAACAACTTTTTATTTTTCTTTTTAGGCTCAGCAGTATCCTTAGAACTGGGCAATTCAACAAGATCTACATTTTCTTTCTCCTCCTTAGGCCCTGCAGCCATATAGTGGGTGAACTATATATGGGGTAGCCACCATCACTATCCTCGTCACATTCTGATTCTAAATTGGCCTTTTTTCCCTAATTAGCATCATCAATTTGATCCCTCATGGATTCAACAAGTGTGTCAAATTGAGCCATCATCTGCTCAAGTCTTTGGAAGTAAGGCAAAGTGGGAAAGAAACCCCCAAATACAAATCCTTTTCCTTTAAACTCCTTCTCAATTCTATGTAACTGATCCAATTGCCTAATTCTTTTCTCCACCTCATCATCCTCAATGATGTTTCTAATCACATCTTATTTAGGATACTCCTCATGTAGCTTATTGAAAGGAATGGTGGGCATGTAGTATTTCCTTGCAGCAGCCATGAAACATTCTGTATCCACATACCTATGTGGTGCTGCAAACATCCTGTACTTTTCTAACCAATCATTTACTTTACTGAAAGCTCCCTTCTCAATTGTAATATAATGCACCCTGAAGTGCTGAGGATTGAGAGTCCCCTTTTTGTGGGAAGCCAAGCGTTCTCTTTCTATCAACATGAGTTGCCAGACAAACTCTAGAAATGAAACTCTTGGTGGTACATAGAATGGGAGTAGATGAGGAGGCTGAGGGCATCCATAAACCCTAATCATTGTATAGCTTGTCTCATAGTAAATATCTCCCCAATTGTGACCCTTGGTCCAATTATGAATAAACTATTGGGGTCTCACTAGATGCAGGACCTTGGTGGGTAATCTTGAGAAATTCACACCCAAACTCTGGAGAATGGGGAACATAATCCAGTTCTCAAAAGAACTAAAATCTCACCTTGGGCATGAAGGGCTCCAGACTCCTAAGCAGAACTGAACTGGGTTAGGCTGTCCATTCCACATCATTTGTGGTTTGAGATCACTCAACTTTATTAAGCCATAATTGTGATACACAATTAGATGCATCAGCATGGAGTAATGCATGAACTTGGGTTGAGAACTAGAGGTGAAATTCTTCAAGGACAAAAAACCCTCATTCATCTTGTTTATGATATAATGAATAAAATCATACCCTTTTCTCACCATACAACTCTGTGAATCCATCACCAACATCAAAATATCAGATGTAATCCTCTGAGGACCCGCATCAATTCCCAAAACCTGGCATATCCCATAGGCAATGTATTTCATGTAAAACTTCAGGTCTTTGTAGGCATACAGAATTGATCTGGCCATAGGTGCAATATAGTTTTTATTCTCCTTTGGCATGTGATTCTTAATCTCCCTAGAGACCAGAGCAGCCTCTCTAACATATCTATTTGCTAAAGCTTGTAAGTTGATTTTCATGGCCATTGGAAACTAAATCCTGAAAGCATTCATGAGAGAATTTCGATCTAAGATTATCAAGGGTGAACCATCTTCTTTCCTAATGGTCTTTGAGAGAGGATCATATCTCTGAGATAGGATGAGGAGCAAGTCCCCATCTAGAAAAACCTCCTAGACAATCAACTTGGCCAACCCTAAAGTCCAAGGGTTTGAAATCGGTATAACACTATCACGGTTCTTGTAGAAATATGTAAGCAGGCACATGCCTGTGATCTCTAGAGTTTTAGCATCCCTACAGTAAGCTAGGTCATTGACAAAAATATCATCACTGACCTTTTTGTTTTGAGAATAACTAGGCAAGAGAGTGAGAAATTCATCTGAAAAACTTTCCTTTACTTTCTCCTTCGACCCTCGGCTAGTAGAAGCTTCACTTGCTATCGTCTAACTCATCCTGACTATAGCTCTAGAAATTCTTTTGCAAATTCACTGATCACACTGCAAGTCTGGAAAGCTCAGAAAACCTAGCACTCTGTACTTCTCCAATAAGCTTCATAACTCTCAAATGACCCACCTCTTAGTTGTTTTAACCTACAGCATTGAATGCACCATCATGTCTGACATCTCCAGCCAATAAAAGGTCACTTTCACCATTACTTCAGCATGCACAGGGTTTCAATTTACTAGTCATAGCTGAGAAATTTAAAATTTGAACATTGCACGATCTGGTGACTACAGAAAAAGGCACATAGTCATTTTACAAATTTGGCGCTTTAGAAAGGTATTCTGAGATCTGGCGACTAAGAGGAAATCTCATAGTCATGGATTACTTTTGACTTTTCAAACTTCATTCTAAGATTAGGAAACCCAGCCATTTGGAGATCTAGCAACTGAAGAAAGTGATACATTAATTTATCTATTCTAAGAACTGGTGACCATAGTCAAAAATATAGTCGTGGCAATATATTTGTCTTTGAAAACCTTCAGCGATCACCCGACCTGGAGATCTGGTGACAAACCTAAAGTCTCATAATCTCATAAAAATTTAACTATTTGACTTCTTTCTTGAGATCACACGACCACCATTGATCTCATCCTTCAATTCATGCAGTGGTCTAGATTAAGTCGTGAGAAGATTTCATAACTAACCACCTGATCCTGCAACCCCAAGAAAACCGTGCAGCTGAATTGCTGAAAGCTTACCACTTAACTGTTAGGAACTTGAGATCACACAACCACACAATCACTACATCACTGAATACAATCATAACCATAGGGCCAAAACACTTCATTAACCCTCACTTGACCTTGGGAAAATCTGGAGACTTGGCGACAAAGACCTCTCGCTAAATCTCACAATCTTTCACTTAACTGGGGTTCAATCTTGAGAACACAAGATTGAGGCACTCTCCGAGTCACAAGAACATTTCTTTATTTTGGGTTAAGATTGGAGATCAAGCACCATCCACACGATCAAAAATCATCAATGTTTATCAATAAATCTAACAATCCTTTGTCACCTAACCGCCACATTCAGAGATCTAGCAACAACTGCGTCATAGAATAACTAGCCGCCAGAGAGATAGTCATCAACATCTAGAGATCACGCGACCAAAAAAACTCTCAATCACTGAAGGGAAAGATAAACTATCATATTATTACAAGATCCAGAGACAACTACCAAGGAAGACCACTGTCCCATCTCAAGATTCAGTGACCAAAGAGAAAACTCATGATTGCTGGATAAAAGGCCACTTAAATAAATCATTGAGAGATCTCCCAACCATAGGAAAAACCAATTCAGAGATTATGCAACTTTAGTCTCTTAGTGACAAATCAAATACAGCAGTCGCTAGATCTCAAGACTATCATTACGAGATCTAGAGACTAAAGGTGAAATGCTAAGTCGTTAGATAATAAGGAATATTCTAAAAAGCTTACGAGATCGGGTGACAAAGGCTTTCGGGCATTCGCTAGACAAACAAGAATATTCCTGAACCTTAAGGAGACTCAGCGACTAAGAGGAAAATAGAAGTGCACATGCAAATTTGAGACTTAAGTCATCTGATAAAGTAACAAAGAATTAGAATGCTGATGACCTATACTAGGGTTTTATGACTTTTCAAAGGCAATTAGACCTACCAAACCCTAAAGACTACAATTTTTTCAAGATCATCCATAAATTTAGGGCAAAAAACAAAAAATGAGATTTCTAACCAACATATTTTAGGGTATTTTTTATAGTATGTTAGGTTATGGAGATTTACAGACACCTAGCAATCCCATGGAGCACGACTCAGGTAATTTTAGATGTCTTTATATAATTTTTATTATATAAGTATTTAATTTATTTGACATGTATGCATGACACACGTATATTTATTTTATTTCACATAGAGATCTAGAGGACATGGACCACCATTAGGTCATGGATCGGGACATAGCCCTAGTTGACATTACATGTTATTTTAGACATTTGGTAGACATGTTGTATTCTATACATTACATATATGTATGTATTTTATTTCATACACATCTTATTTCATGAACACATGCTATTCTACATAGTTCATGTTATATATGTTCATGTTATATATTCATTTTATACATGTTCATGTTATGAATGTTCATGTGTTCATTAAGTAGACTTATTTTATGTATGTTCATGTCATATGTATATTTTTCATGCATGTCAGTTAAAATGCAATTAATGTTTAATTAATTTACATTTCATACATGTAGTTAAAATCAATTACGGTATTTAAATGTTATAAGCTAAAAGTAGAAATAAAAGCATTTTATTCTCACTAATGTCTTAAGGGGATGTCTTAAGGGGACATACATAAAAACATGTACATAACAAAAGACATAAAAGTATACATAAGAACATATACAAATTTCATAAGAACATACTGTATGCAAATTAAATTGCTAATCCTAGAAATGAAATACTAACTATATTTAGCTATTAAATCAATCTAAAATGCATTACAATGAAGATGACAAAGGTTGAAATTAAATGAAAACAAGAAGTTTTACCTTCACTCACCCATGTAGATCATCTCCATTTCCTTCCTAGCCTTGAATTCTTGGATTTGGTGAGCTCTTAGATTTCCAAATGTGCTCCTTTTTCCCAAGATCCTTCCAAAGTTGTGGAGATATTGATGATATGTATGAAAAACTAGCCTAAATCTAGATTGCCTTATGCTATGATGGTGAATGCAAAGTTGATGAAAGAGAATGATATGAAAATGCTTACAATTATGCTAAAATGGGTTGATTTATTGATTGATTGATTGCTTGAATGCTTGAAATCACTATTGTTATTAGGCTCTCAAAGGAAGAGGAAGGCTCCTTTTATAGGTTTTTGGAGGACTCGAGTCTAGGTGGTAAGATCCTAGGGTGGACATTGAAAGGTGGAGGATCCTAAGGTTGGAATTAACTTGGTTGAAGGGGTTGAGAGAAATGGGGATGTAGTTGGAATGTGAGAGGAGGAATAGGAGAGATGTTCCTCCTACATTAACAAAGAGGAGTGGAAGGTGGAAGGGAAAGACACATGTCAAGTGTCTTACAAAGACCCTTGAGAAGAAGGTGGGAGGAAATTTTCCCCATAAGGACTCTTGGCACAAGTGTCCCATGAGTCATCTTTGATTCCTTGAGGTGGATAGAGAAGCTCCTTAAGAATAGGGAATGTTTTCTTAACCAAGTTTGGAAGAAGACATGTGGTCATGAGACCAAGTCTTATGAGGCCACATAGCCCTTACGAATAGGATGTGTTTGTGAGGATAATTGACTTATTAATAATTAATAAAAATTAATTACTTTAGCCAAGGTGATGTGTTAGGTGACTAGGTCTATGAGATGGACTAAAGGACTTAGTCATATAGTGATTGTGTAATTGACTAATTCATTAAATCACTTGAGTAGGGATAATTTAAAGGACTTGGGATAAGAAGAATAATACAAGTGAATGTACTAAATAAATTGAATAATTTATTTAATAATAGAGAAAATAAACATTAATTAAAAATAAATGTTTAATTAATTTATCAAGTCAATTTTAAGTGTACATTTTGCCCCTCTTTGAAATAATGCATTGGTTGCATTGATTCAAAGAAAAATCAAGCATTTTTCCCCTGCCCCAGATGATGCCTCAGACATAAGTGACATTAGCATGCCCCCTCGAGAGATTGGTTGACAATTTATTTTTTATTTTAATTATATTTTTATTTTTTGGTTTGACGATCAATCTCACGAAAAGAATTAGAAGAAATGAGTGTGAAAATAGAGTGAGAGAATAATGACGGTAGGTAAGGTCCATAAACTAAGCAAAATGGATCCATAGGCTATATATAGGGGTCAGAGGTTCTAATAGATGATAATTGGTACACTTTTCATTGAGAGAGTAGAGTTCTAGAGAGAAGAGTGTTGAGCTGAGAAAGATGTTGTTCCCACTACCAGATCATCAGTTTGGGCATGTCCATTGCTTCCAGAGACCACCCAACTCTGGAGAGCTAGTAGGTAGTTCGATCCTCCTTTGTGGTTTGAAGATTTTGTATGTGTTAGACTAGAATTTTAGCATGTTTTAGGTAGATTCAACCTAGGGATAGGTAGGAATTTTCTTTTCTAGGTTTTGAAAAATGAATGCATAGTTTTGGAGCATGTATACACAACAAGTTTCTATGTTTACGTAGGAATCTACTAAAACTATGCATACATGTGGGGTACATGCACATGCATATTAGAAAATTGGGGGGCTGCACATTTATTCAATAAATGTGTACAAATGTGGTTATGTGCATTAATCCAAATTGATGGTGCATTTGTTTAGGGTAATTGCGCATATGTTATATCTACACTTTTGTGAGGGGATGTGGTGCATGCATTTTTCTATGTTGTGCATTCATTTCAGGAGATAGAAAATGGTAAATAATGAAGTTAATTAGGTCAAACCATAGGTTGATAGGTTGATGTGACCTATCGGCTAGGTGTTTAGATCATTTTGAAGGTAGGCAACATTGCAGCATGGTTGCTAGTCAAGCTATCTGATTAGATAATTGATAGAATTGTGGTTTTAGACATGTGATCAACATGTGCTTGATTTAGGTATAGGATAGACAAATAGATCAATCTATAAGAAACTTGATAGTTTATTTGTTGTATTGATTGTGATAGGAGGAGATTACAAATATTCTGATGTCACGGGAGAGATATCCCATCACACAGAATCTGAGGTCGGCGTTGTCAGAGACAGATAGATTATTGATAGGGGCCATAGGTTTATACCACATCATTTACATGTCTGAGATTCAGGTGAACCTGGGGATGTTAATGGTAGTATCAGAGCAATGGCACTCTAAGATGAGTACCTTCCATCTACCTACAGGGGAGATGACAATTACTTTAGAAGATGTATATTACATCCTCCAGCTTCCCATCACAGGAGAGTTGGTGCAGTATGATAGACATGATGATTTGGTTGAGTGCAGAGCCATATTTGGAGATGATGAGATCGATGAGGTCAAGATCAACTGGTAGGACATGGTGGACCTATACGAGCCTCTCCCCATTGTATTGGTGGGAGTGATCGGCAGTTATGTCTGTTAGGAATAACAGTCCACAATACAACTAAGGGGGGGGGGGGTGAATCAGTTGTATGATAGAATATTAAAAATTAATCTTTTAAGCTCATTAATATTAGATCCAATGAACACAATGAATGCCAACATAATAACACAATATTTTGGTTACGGGGAAACCCTATTAAAGGTAAAAACTCCAGTCAAAATTAGCACCCACTAATGATGTACTGAGAGTATAGTAATCCTTGTTAGAAGATATAGCCTTGTTAGGAGCTTATTGAAACATTACAGTACAGAGTCCTTGTTAGAGGATAGATCCTGTTAGGAGTCAAGAACAATAGAGGGCTCACTACCCAAAGAAGTTCAAATCCACATTCAGAACTCACTAGTTCGCAGCAGGTGTATATGAATAAATACACAATCTTTCAACTGTTTACCAGTAACTATCTTTGCTTGATTAGTTCCAATGAAGTCCACGGGTAATCCTCTTCTCTACATACAATAGAACCAAGTGCACAACCTTCACAACCTCCTTATATCAAATATATTCCATCCATATCTTTTCCAAAGAAAAGACCTTTCATTTATACCTTATTACAATTTACCAAGATCAGGTCAGCCCATAAGAATTTCCTAATTACAAAAAATTACATAAACCCTTTCTCAGATACACATGGTATCTATAAAAAATTTACAATGATTACATTACAACAATTAAGGACCAACATCCTTGATTTTGCTAGCCAAACAAAGCACATGCTTCATTCCCTAAGTCAGCTTCATAATAAACCATCGCTAGAGCACATGCCATAGATGATGTCACCAATCACTCTATACCTTGCACTGACCAATGAACATTAGTCAGTACCTCTTCCATCATCCTTCAAGTTTGCATACCTTGAATCCAATCCCTCTGAAAGATATACCAAAAACTCAGAGACTAACTCTGTCATTTCTCATTGTCACAGTCTAGTGACCAGTCTTTACTGAAATAGTTGTAACTCTCTTAATAATCAATACTTAATGATGCGATCACAAATATAAGATCACAAAATCCACCTAAACTCTCATTTAACTTCACAACATCTGAAACATCTGTACACTAGCCATACACTATGATTACTAGCCTGGTTCCTTCATAAAACTATATGTTGACATCAGTGACAAAACACAAATGACAATAGTATGAGTGCTCATTTAATAACATAGTGATTAAACATATTACTTGTCTCAATCACCACCCATGCATTAGAAATATCCAACAATGTCTATCCAAATCAGTGGTCCCATGGTTTGCGATCGGATGGGGTCGCACATTACAAAGGATGATGGAGGAGGGGACCCAATTTTCTTGTGGTGTGTGCCTATTAGCGCACTTATATCATGACCTTCACTAGGTGGTATACGAGAGAGATGTTTCATTATCAGCAAGAGTCACATTGCTTTATGTATGGATGTGGGAGCATATTATGACTACATGACTGATAGAAATGAGATTCAGAGGTGTCGATCAACCCTACATTTTCATATACACATCCATTCAGTCTCAGCATAAGTTGGGATAGTTAGAGTTCTAGAGACACTCATTTGACACTATTGATGCTATGATTTGGAGGCTATATATTGACTGTGAGCCCTATGAGGATGATTGACATCTTGGATTCTATTTTGAGTCAAGGTGGCTAATTGGGCAGACTCCCTTTATTGAGAGATAGTTAGTTAGTTGGGTACTTAGATAGTTTGATCGGATTTAGGGGATGCCCTAGGGCATGATAGAGTTTTCTTGTACACATGAGGAGAGGAAATATTGGGGGTCAATGGTATCATTTGAGATATCCTAGAAGGAGTTTTTGGACATGTCATTTTAGACATGGTCGATGAACAAGGGGTGGTAGATCCAGGGATGACTGTCAAGTATGAGAAGTATCTGAGAGAACAACCCTTCTTGAGGATTACGGATCCTATAGAGAGGCCACCATTATGAGACATGGGATAGGGTAGGAGGGATAGGAGATGTGGGAGAGACCGGAGAGGTGACAAGGACAAAGGGAGAGATGGTAGAGGTGATGGTGATGTCGATGTTGATTTTGGTGGTAGACCCGATGGACGTAGAGGGGATAGAGGAAGACCTCAAATGAGAGGAGTGGGAGTATGACTGTGGGGAATCATGCCACCCCTGGCAAGACTTGTACCTAGGCCACCACCTACACAGATATAGGAAGACACCCCAGTACAAGAATAGGTACAGGTGGATGCCCTAGTACAGCTATAGGTACATGTAGATGCATAGGTGCATATAGAGGATATATAGGTATAGGGTGGAAAAGTACAAGATGATCCCATACAGGATGAGAAGATGCTTGACATAGCCAGAGATGATGTACATATGCCTGATATAGGCATATAGGATGAGTAGGTGGCTATGTATGTAGGGTGCCAGGATCCATACTTACAGAGAGATTCTCAGGATGAGGACATTGATATTGATGCATTGATAGTCAAACTAGCAATGACACGGGTACACGAAGACTGTGTCCTTAGATTGGAGCTAAGATGAGTGGAGAGGCTAAAGGCATAGCTAGCAGAGGTTAGACAAGAGCACAATGTTTCTATAGAGAGGCTAGGAATTTTTAGCACATTATTAGACAAGCTTGAGTCTACATAGGCACTAGGTCCCCTTACAGATAGTTTGTGATTGATGATGACAGCTGTTAGGGAGATCACCTACTAGAAGGAGGCATATAGATAGGTTGTGCCATAGGATTAGTGGATAGGGAGCTTTTGGGAGAGCTCATATATAGTTAGGAGAATAGTGCACTGATAGGGATTAGGTGCTAGTGGATGCACTTCTTCACGTCCTCCGAGACCACCCATAGGTTTAGGCAATCTAGATGCAATTGGGCCTTCCATCACATCATGGAGACATAGGAAGACTAAGTCACGGGGTAGTGGCTCTTAGATATTATGTATACATTTTAGTATTTGTATCATGTATTATGATGTATTTATAGACTTGATGGACACATTATTATATATGATATATCATTGGATAGTTGAACATTGTATCTTTTTATGGACTTTCTGACTTATGATGGACTTTCCTATGATGCATTTCTTTGATGGTCGATTCTATTATGATGTATTTATTTTATGGTTTATAAATGCAAGAACTAACATATGTAGGATGTGATCATTTATTTTGATATGGATGCATAGTGGGTTATGATTCTATCTTTAGATGTTGTCATTTTATGATGCTACTTGCAATGATGATTATGCGATGGGTGATTTGTCATTATGTTTGTAGATGAATTAATTTCAAAATGATGATTATGAAATTTTATTGACCTAATGCAATGTAACTAAAAATGTAACATATGTGAATGAATGATTTGATTATGGATAATAAATGTGATACTTATAGACATAATGATTATGTTAGAAATTAATGATAATAGAATAATAATGGGATCTAGTTAAATGAACATATAATTTGTTGATAATGAAATATATGAAATGAACAAAGCATAATGGATATTTTTTTTAAAGAAATTGACAAATTCTAAATGGTAATAAGATATAATAGGACAATGGGATAGTAATGAGATGCAACTAAATGATCTAAAAATGCATTTAATACCAAATGGATGTGTAAAAATGACAAATGATTAATAAGATAAGATAAGATGATGATAATGAAACATATGTAATGAATAATATAGAATTGATTATGATGAGTTATTAAATGATGGAAATTGAGTATACATAATGAATAATGCAACATATAACCTATATTTTTTATGCCAAATGTCCTCAATTTTAATAACAATATGTCTAACACGAGAAGAATGGACAAAGAAAATGGATAAGCTAATAAGCAAGAAATCCTACAAAAGCCTATTAAAGGAGGAGCTTTATGCAAGATGATCTTAATGAAATGCAAAATGAAAGACTAAATGAATATCTCCACAGCTTCATGAAATATTGTAGACCACGATAACCAAAATTTGTTTCTCATCATTGAGCTCATTATGTTGCAAGGAAAATGCAAGCATCATGGTATCATTAAACCATAATGACCAGAACACTTCTTACATGTAGTTTAATATAGGAAGCTTGACAAGAATCTAAGTATAATTAAACTGAGATGAACTAAGTTTCACTTTCATAACAGACACAGAATATTCTCCCCTCCATCAAGGAACAAATATATGGAGTTGAGGTATGTGTGGCACGTCACTATTAATAGCATTTTCATATCCACATAAATTTCATGAGTCAATGCGTATTAAATTGATGAAGGAACTTATGCACAGACACCCCAATTACGTGTTCCTTCGACTTCATCAAAAAATACCCCACAAACAATAATCAAAGAAAAATATCATGTCCCATCCCAACTATTCTAATCAATGATATGTGGGAGTTTTATACTCGTGTCAAGGACATCCCAGAATAGCATAGGAAACATGATAACAATGAAATCAAATTATAAATGCATAACCTATAACAATCATTCTAATGTGCTTGCCATGAATATACAGTTCTTTCCAAAAGATGTTAAATTTATATTTGATTGGATAATATGTGAAAGAGTCAAATGTATAGGTAAGGAATTGTGTTTGAAAGATATATCACATGTTCTGAGTTATTATCAAGATATCATCATGTAAGAGCATTTGATTATGTTTATTTTTCTGGTAAATATACTCCATTTTGTCCTCTAGCAGTCATGACTATCATAGAGCCACTTCCCAAACTAGTTCGAGGACATGCCTCCAACTAGGTGAGGGAATGACTTATTATGGATGAAGAAAGACACACAAACTAAGATAAAGACCAAGATGCTAGACCAAGCTATGGTGGGGTTTTATTATGGGTTTATACATTGGATGATATGCTATAGGCTAGCTTATTATGGATATATACATTGGAAAAAGATGAACTAAAAGAATCCTAATAGAGAGAGGAGCTAACCTATCACAAATGGCGCCTCTTTAGAGGTTTTCACTACATGTTTTTATTGTAGTTTTCTTTTGACTTTTTTTTTTTATTTTTTTTATTTTTTTTTATTTTAGTTTTTTGTATTTTTATTTATATACATATCCCTTGCATTAGGATTTTAAGCATATAAATTCTTGATGTGCATACTGTTGAGGGGCTCATCCAAGAGATCACCCCCAAATGTAGATAGTTGATAAGCCCCTAAGCCATAGACTGCTGTAATAACAAAAGGACCCAACCAATTGGGTTCAAAATTCCCCTTTTTCTCACAATGCTACTGATTTTTAGGGTTCTTAGGAAGGACTAGATTACCCACTTAAAAGTCTCTGGGCTTCACTTTACTATTATATTGGTGAGACAGTCATTGCTGATAGACCTTCAAATGATCAAAGGCCCTTTTTTGGCCCTCATCTACTAATTCCAATTCAGTTAACCATGCCACTCTATACTCTTGATCTAGAATTAAGTCTCTTAGGGATACACGTAAAGAAGGTAACTCGACCTTGAGGGGCAGGACAACTTTAGAACCATAGACAAGGGAATATGGTGTGGCTCTAGTAGGTGTACAGATAGAATTATGATAAGCCCATAAAGCATCATTCAATCAGATATGCTAGTCATAGCCAGCATCATTAATAGTCTTTTGAAGTATTTTAACAATGCTTTTATTAGACGCCTCAGCTTGGCCATTATCCTGGGGGTAGTAAATGCTAGAGTAGTGATGGGTAATGTGAAATTTTTCACATAGCTTATCTATATTCTTATTTTGGAATTTCTTCCTATGATCAATAATAAGATGCATAGGGATACCATATTTGCAAATGATATAATTAAGAATAAACATGGATATTTGTTTTCCAGTGATAGTGATCAATGGAAAAACTTCAATCCATTTAGTAAAATATTCAATTGCAGTGATAATATAATTATGGCCGTTGGAAGATGGAGGGTGAATTGCACCCACAAGGTCAAGTCCCGACTAAGTGAATGGAAATGTGGTTGTAAAAGGTTGGAGCTCTCATGCTAGTGCATGAATAAGATTCCCATGGATCTAACATTTCTTGCATTTCCTAGAAAAGTGAAAGGAATCTATCTCCATAGTAGGCCAATAGTAACCCATACGCATGAGCTTCTTAGCCAAGGAAATACCACTCAAATGTGTCCCACAAATACCCTCATGGACATCTCGTAAGGAAGTTTGAGCTTCATCATGATCAAGACATCATAAGAGAGTACCGTCAAGACCTCACCAATACAGGGTGTTAGATATTAGGATATAATGGGAGGATTGGCGGAGAAAGGAAGATTTTTGGTTTTTGGATAGGTCAGGTGGAATGGTATTATCTTTAAGGTAGGTATATATCTTTCCATAATTTTGGGATTTTTGTCCAATAATATGACATCATACTTGTATGACAATCATCATATGCTAGATAAGTCAAAGATTCCACCAAGAACTCAAAACAGGCTTTTGCATCTTTCATGTCAAAAAGAGAAGCAATTGTAGTCATAGTGTCTGTAGCCTTTTCATTGTGTCTTGGAATTTTATCAAAGGTGACTATAGAAAATACTCCTTAAAGTCATCCACCATACCTTTATATGGTAATAAATTTTCATCCTTAGTCTGATAAACATTATTTACTTGATTAATAATCAATTGGGAGCCTCCATAGACATTCATCTCTGTAACCTTCCATTGTAAAGCCATCTTTAGTCCTATCATCAATGATTCATACTCAAAAACATTATTTGTAAAAGGAAAAATAAATTTCTAAGACTTTGGTATTGTATACCCTTGTGGTGTAACAAATAGCACTCTGTCTCCTAAACCATGTTGAGTGTATGATCCATCAAAATATAACTTCCATGTCTATGTAGATAATGTCAAAATGTCTGCATCTGGAAATTCTGTATGGATAGGATGATCATCTATTAGTGGTACCTTAGCTAGTTGATTCACAATTACTTGTCCTTTAATATCCTTCATATCCACATACTTGATATCAAACTCACTAAGAAACACAACCCACTTAGCCAATCTTCCTATCAGTGTTGTTTTTATCAAAATATATTTTAAAGGATCTATCTTCGCAATAAGCTTGATAGAATGAGATAACATGTAGTGCCACCATTTCTACAAAGAAAAGACCATAGCCAAACATTCTCATTCAATTGGATAATAATTGAGCTCATATGCTACGGGAGTGTGACTGATGTAATATATATCTTTTTCTTTACCTTCTTGATCTTGTTGTGCTAGAAGAGCACCTAGAGAGGCTTTTGTGGTTGAAATATAGAGCAAGAGTGGATTTGCTAGGAATTGATGACATAAGAGTGAGTAGATTTTCCAAATATTATTTGATCTTGTCAAAGGCTTCTTCACACTTATCATCCCACCTAAATGAGATATCTTTATGCAACAAGTGTTGGAAGGGATGACTTTTTTCTGTCAGTTGAGAAATAAATCTTCTGATTGACTGGAGTCATCCTTGTAAAGACCTTAATTGATTGATATTTATAGGTGAAGAAATCTTCATAATTTCCTTAACTTTCTCTAAATCAACTTCTATACCTTTAGTTGAGACAATATGCCCTAATAGTTTTCCTAATGTAACCCTGAATGCACACTTCTTTGGATTGAGTCTGATCTTGTATTTTTTCATCTGGTAGAATATCCTTTCAAGCACTCTCAAATGACCTTATCTGGTTTTATAATTTTCTAGGATATCATCTACATAATCTTCCATTATATTATGTATCATGTCATGGAAGATTGTGGTCATGGCCCACTGATAAGTTTCTCTAGCATTATTGATCCCAAAAGGCATGACATTCCAACAGTATGTGCCCCAAGGACATGTGAAAGTAGTTTTATCCTGGTCTTCTAGTACAATCTTGATCTTGTTATAACCTAACAAACCATCCATTAAGGATAAAATATCATGACCAGCTGTCAGATCAAATATGATGTCAATGTTAGGAAATGGGAAGTCATCTTTAGGAAAAAGTCTTATTCAGATCTCAAAAATATATATGGATCCTGATAGACTTGTCTGGCTTTGATATTGGTACAATATTTGAAATCCACTCAGCATAATCAATGGCTTGAATGAATCCAACATCTAGGAGCTTCTTCAATTCTTCTTTCACAAGGTATGCGATATGGGGATGCATCTTTCTGAGCTTCTACTTGACTGGTTTAATTCCTAGTGTAATAGAAAAGTGATGCATAATAAGATTAGGATCTAATCATGGCATGTCAACATAAGACCAGGCAAAGTTGACTTGTCTTTCCTTCAAAAAATGCAAAAATATTTCCCTTTCAGACTATGTCAAAGATGCTACCACTTGAAGAATACGCTTGGAATCCTTCATTCCGATGTTGAGAAGCACTATTGGTTCAGTAAGTATTGTAGATTGTTCTCAAGAAATATAATTGGGGAGAGTGTCAATCCTTCCATCTTCAGACACCTCAGAGAGGTTTTCACCCTTAGATGCATCTTTTATTTTTACTTTTTCTGGATCTAATATGACCACTAAGTGGTTTTCACCATTAGATCTATTTATAATTTTTATATTTTTATGATTGAAAGGATTGGCACACTCTCCAAAATAAGCCATGTCATTGAGTTTAATTGGAAATCCTAAATTATGATCCCCTAGTGGTATATGATCTCAGATTCCAAGATAATCAATAATTGCATCATCGCTATGGAAAATTTCAAGCTCTGGATTATTGGAAGAATCCCAATCTATAAGCTCAGGATGGAAAAGGGGGTAATGGGTCATTTGGGTTAATTTCAAAGGCTGTAATGATATTTATAGAGAAATTTTCAAAGTTTATGATAGTATTGACAAGGTCTATTTCCATACTCTCATCCAAATTATCTCGCATAGGATAATTCTCATTTTCCTCATAATTGTTTGGAGTAGTACTATGTGGGACTAATCCTAGTGATTCAATCCTTGAACTCTTCCCATCATGGTAAGTGTCACTATAGGTATGAACAACATCAACTCCTATCTCTTTATTATAGTTAGATAATGAATCCTATTCATAATCATTAGAGTCAATATCATCATCTTGTCCTTGATTATCCCTAAGTTTATCAATGATTTATGTTGCTATCCTATGTTTTTCCTTATCCACATACTTTCCATCCTTTCAAAATCCTAATTTAGAAGCTTTAGAAACTTTATTGAAAGATGCGATCTTTTCTTTACCTTTAGGTTCCTTTGGTCCTTCTCCTTTATAACCTAACCCTGTTGTATCCCTTTGATAATTTGGATTTTTCAAAATTGGTTTTATGACACTGTCTCTTTGCAATCCTATAGGTCTACTGCCTTGATGTCCCATCTTTTGTAACAAAGTATATCCTTTACCATATACATCATGTGATAAATATTTATGTTTTACTTCTTCCTCATTCTTTTTTTGATTAAGAAAATGATTATCACTACGTTCAGCTACTTCTTTGAAGATAGTCCCCCCACTTATAAATGTGTCGTAAAGAGTTGTTGAAGGAGATTTTGATTGTTGTTTGATAATCACAGATTTTCCATATGACTTAGGAGATAAGGTTAATTTTTTGATAAAAAAGGATTGACCCAAAGTGAACTCCTTTATACTTTGTTCTTTTATGTCTATTTTGATACCACTGGATTTAGATGTTGATGCCACATTACTTGGATCAATGGGTGTTGCTGTAAAAGATCCAACGTGTGATTATAAGGTACCAAAGAATTATGTGTTATCTTCACAGTGTTGCAATATTGGAAAGGATTGGGATCACCTTTGATAGTTATTTCTTCACCAGTGTAGGGAAATTTCAAACACTGATGATAAGTTGATGGTACAACTTGCATAGAATGAATCCTAGGTCATCCCAAAAGAATGTTATATGCAAGTTCCATATCAAGAACTTGAAAAGGAAAATCTTTGACTACAGGACCTACTTTGATAGGTAGAACCATGGATCCCTTGGATGACCTTTCCTCTTCATCATAATCTTGATTGTGATTTTCTTCTTTGGATCTACAGCATTTTTAGAAAATCCCAATGCAAGGACTAGTTTCAAAGTGGATATATTCTAGCTAGCTCCTCCATCTATTAGAACTCTTTTGATTTTATGATTTTGAAGAAGGACTTCTATATTGAGTGGAGAATTATGCAGTTGCTTTATGGATAGATCAACATGCTAAGTAAAAGTTAGGTAATGTGGAGTGATCAAATGTCCCACCATAGCTTGGAATTGAGCTTGATCTAGATTTGTAGGGACATGAGTCTCTAGGAGATATTTCTCAACAATATCCTTATGGGATGGTGACAAGCGTAAAAGCTCTAATATAGATATTTGGGTAGGTGTTTTCTTTAATTGATCCAAAATATTGTATTGATTTGAAACATTGGGTGTAGACTTTCGAACATAGACAAACTTGTTTTGCAAGGTGGTTGTTTTAGATGGGACACATTGTAAAGTAACCTTGGATTGGGTTCAAGTTGTGACATTAACTAGTTGACTCTCAAAATTTTCTTTGATAGTAATCACATTGGAATAATATTGAGAAGGATGACATTCTGAGATGTGATTAACATACTTATAGGATGTGGTATTGTAGTTGGCTTATGACCAATTGGGACCTAATTAGACTTAATTATACCAATTAGGACCTAATTAGACTTAATTATAGACCAATTAGGACTTTTTAGGACCTAATTTATACCTATTAGTACCTATTAGGACCAGTTAGTACCTATTAGTACCTATTAGGACCTATTATGACCTAATAAGACCTATTAGGACCTATTAGACCTATTAGTCCACCAATTGGTTACACTTCCATGCCTCTTAGGACCTAATTTAGACCTATTAGTACCTATTAGGACCCAATTAGACCAATTAGGACCTATTAGGACCTATTAGTTACACTTTGATTAATTAGACCTAGTTAGACCTATTAGAACCTATTAGGAATTATTAGAACCTATTGGAACCTATTAGGGACCATTAGGATCTATTAGAACCAATTAGTTACAATTTGATGCCTAATTAAGACCTATTAGGACCTATTAGGGGGTAAGTACACAAAGATGGGGGACCAAAAAGGGGGTATAAGATGCCACTTTTTTCCTGAAATCAGCAAACTCTGAACTTCAACAAGAAATTGAAGATAGTTAGACTCAAAATTTTGAGATGTGACAAAAACAAGAGTTGTAATACTATGAATCTAGTTCCTAAACTACTAACTTATTTTGAAAATTGTGCAAATTAAAGCCCTCAAAAAAGGGGAGCACAAAAATTGGTCCTATTTTTTGTCCAAAAACATAACATAGCATCTAGTGTGCTCCCCCTAAAATGTTAACATTTTTTTTGAATTTTTTTAATCGCTCCAGTGAGAAGTTAGCTAACACCACGTAGTTTATCCTAGATTTTCTTGGTAGTTTTTTGATGAACGTATAATTTTTTATGAATTTACGAAGTGCACACATCTTGAAAACATGAAATTTTTGTGTGCTCCCCCTAGAAATCATTTAAAACTAATCAAAAATTAAATTTTCTTTTTTTTAAAGTGTGTAGAATGGAGTCTAGTTTCTAAAAATGTAACTTATTGCAAAATTTGATGAATGAGCCAAAATATATGCCCAAAATATTGCATGTTGGTTTTTTACAAAAAATGAACATACACACAAAAGAAATTAGAGTTGAAAAGCTTAACATAATCAAAATTCAAAATAAATTATATGCTTAGATAGCTAATAGAGAGATCTGCAATATCATGTTGTCTAATTTTTACATTCTTGAGCCACGAGTAAACCTAATGAGGAGCACACAAAAAAAGATGTCATTTTTTGGTATGTCTGTTGGAAAACACATCTCAAGCCTATTTCAATCATCCAAGCCTTTGGGTTGGATCTCC
>BSBK01011866.1:0-107628 GCA_027943335.1 Chamaecyparis obtusa | reverse complement strand
AATCGTGCAAGAGCTATTAGAGTTTTTGAGTGTGTAGAGGAGGAAGGTGATTAGATGAGGATGATGATTACAAATTTCTTGTGGTCATCCATAGTGTGGGGTGTAGCTTTTAATTTTGTCAAGGAGAGGTTATTTGGGCTACTCATGTACTATTTAGCGATGGTTGTATTTTATTGTGGGTGCAAAAACATTTCATTCTTTTTTTGCAACCTCTTTCCCTACAATGAAAGTGGTCTATGGGGTTTTGGGTGAGCACTTGCTATATTTTTTTGCACGACTATTCTTGTGGGCACTTATGTTATTTTTAATGTATGGGTGGTGGCATGTACTACTAGAAATTATTGTGGATGAGAGTTAGAATTTTCAATGATGGGGTTCCATCAAGATGATTTTAGGAGGCCACAAGTGAAGTATGATATTTATACCATTATTATATGAGTTTGTATCTCATGTTTCTTTATATATGTGCTTGTCCATAGTGGCTATCTCTTCTTTGAGCCTATTTTTCCTAGGATTTTTACGAGAATACTAAGAAAGTTCATTGGTTCAGTGCTGAAATTTTCTGGTGGAAGTATGTAAAGTTGGATCTTACCTCTACTTTTTCTTTTTCTTTTTCTTTTTTCATCTTTTAAGCTAAAACACAGTCATTTGTGGACTTGTATTAGGCCACTCTATTTGGAGAGTGTTTCATCAAGGCTAGGCACTAGTTTTTTGCATGAAGGGTAGAGGTAGCTTTGGTTATTTCTCTTTTCTTGTGTTCCAGTGCCATATGGACACTCCTAATTAGTTAATATAATTTTGATAATTAATTTTTGGTAGATCTCTTTATCTTTGATGGTGGATCTTGATGTGTATAGTGAAATTTCATGTTTTTTTCTTTCTAATACCCTTTTAGCTCTATAGTCATAATTTTAGAAGGGAACTTGTGGTGCCCTCCATGACTGTGATCACCTTCATGGCCTTTAAACCTTTGGGGAAATTATTTTGATAGTTTTTTTTAGGGGTTTTTATCTCGGTTGCTACTTGTGCTCCACACAAAGAGGTTGAGATCTATATGAAGCCCAAGCTTTCTAGGCTGGCATTTTGTTTAAACATGGTATCTTCAATTTTCAAATAGTTTCTATATGAGGATTGATTCCTACTATCCTCCTTATCCGACTCCCTTTTGTCCTATGAAGGAAAAGAATGTACTGCTGGGCGATAAGGTGTATAAATATCAACATCTTTAATTTTTTCTAATATTTTCTATTAATGTGGATCAATGTTTTATGGAAGTGCAAAATATTGTTGGTGAAGATATTGAAAGATGTTGTTTCAGAGTTTATGGAAATCATGACTACTTATGTAGAGAGGGTGTCTCTCTTTGACCTCTTGTGCGTGAAGATGGATATTTTCATGATCTTGAAACTAAGGTATCTAATTGTTGTCTTTAAGAGCATACTAATGATCACAAGGAGGAAAAGCTACATGAGGAGTCTAGTAAGGAGTGTGAAATTTGAGAATCGGAATTGATTCATCATTTGTTTGAAGAATCTTTGCTGTAAGTTGTGACTCATATTGAGATAAAATCTTCTATTTGTGCAATCATGGATGAAACTGATAGCTCAAAGTATCTATAAGAAGAATATTTAGAAAATCTTGAGGAAATATATAGAATGATTTGTACTTGAGAAAGGTAAATGATGTTTTAGTTTTGAAATCTCCTTTTTCTAAAAGTGAAGATTTATAATTTTGTCTTTCATTTCTAACTTTGATCTATAGTTTTCATGTGGAGAAGAGAATACTATGATAATGGATGAGCTAATAGTTACGATAAATAAAATTGATATTGGCCATCAATTATATCATAGTATATATAAGGGGTCTCCTATTTGCAACATAATTCATTCTTCTAACAAGCATGTGTAGAATTAGGAAGATAATGACTTTCTTTATACAAATTCCTTTCAGACTATTTAGTGTGATATCAATACTCTCTTGCTACCTCTTTAAGTGTATGATGAATGGAGGATTTTTTTCCATTAGTTCTTGGATCATTTTTCAACTATTTTTGTGATTTTTCATTTATTTTACATGTACTATTCATGTTTCTACAATTTATTCATAGTTATACATTCCTTTCTCGCAGTGGATCACACTTACTCCTAACTAGTCAATGGTTTTTCTTGAGTATTTAAAAGTTTTTGTCTAGGGGTGGGGTTTGTTTTCCATGTAAAATATTGTAATTAAGTTTTCTTCTGTTCTAGGTGTTAGCTATTTTTGTCTTTTCATTTTGGTGGGTTTTCTTTTGGCTTGTGCCAAATTACCCTTTGCCTCTCTACAAGCAAAACCATGTATTCTCTCTCTTGACTCTATTTCCAAAGGCCTAGAGGCTAGTTTTTGCACGAGTCTGTATCTTCCTTTTATTGTTTTCTTATAGTCCATATCCCCAAAGCCATTGTTATGAAAAAATTTCACCCATGTTAAAATTCTGACTAAGTCTAGTACTAATCCAATTTTCATGAGCTATTTTGTTAATTATTTGAGTTAGATTTTTTTGTTAGTTCAAAACCCCCATAAAACTTTGATGAGCCTATCTTTTAAAAGTATAAAGTTTACTAAAGTGTGTTTTTGTTCTATTCATTTATTCTATCTCGACAAGTCTTTTTGAACTCACTTTTCCTTATTTCTTTGAAAAATATATATGTCCACATGAGTTCCATTTATGTCGCTAGGATGTAATAGAATAAATTGAACTATTGATGTAAGAAGCTTTCTGTATTTTTTTATTTTCTCAATTATTGGTGTTTCCATCTAACAAGACTTCTAGAACTTTGGAGGATAATCTTGAAGTAAAAAATTGATTTAAGTTTTTAAAAGTACTTGTTCTACTTTCTTTGCTAGAATTCAATTTCTTATGCGCAAATAAAGGAAGAAAGTATTTTAAATATTTAAATTTGGTTCTATTTTTAGTTGCAGACCCTACACTTCTTTTGTTGGACATCCATAGAAGGGAATAACCTACTAGTAGTTGCCATCAACTAGCAAATAAAATGTGCAAACATTTTCCATCAATGTCAGTTGTTCACTACTATCTTATACATTGAATAACTTTTGGAGAAGCAACACATCTTGTGAACATTCTAAAATACTCCTCAGTTGTGTCATTACAGGGATGAAAACAAAATCATCAATGAAACATCTTAGTTGATAGTCTCACAAATGTAATAGATACCTGGTTGATATCAATGTCAATACAAACTATGAACATTTACTTCATAACTTGATTTATGGCCAAATACCTATCTTGCCTATTGAATTTGAGTTAGAGATGCTAAAAATATGTCTAGATGTCGAAAAAACTTTTAGGAGCTCAAAATTTAAGGGTCATTCACTTAAACTAGTACATAGACATACAAATATATGCATGTGTGTGCGTGCGCGTGCGTGTCCATGTGAGTTTTTTATTACAAGTCTGGATTGATTTATGATTAGTTATATGTATTTTGTTTTATTAATCTAAATTTTCACTAGAGAATTTTTAATTTTCTTTACAAAAGTGAAAAAAAGACATCTAATTATAAAAAATTTAATAAATTAGAATTAAAATAAATTGAAAGTAGATTTAATAGATTAATAACTATTATGTAAATGTGCATCTAACATGTTATATAGGTGACAATTGTTTGTTGCAAATATATATTATTTGAACTTATCAAACTTATCAAGTAATTTCTTTAATGATAATTGTTTGATTAGAATTAGCTTTCAAATATTAAAATACATTTTGTTTAGCATATGTTTATAATCAAGTTTAAATATATTTGATGGAACAACTATATGAGTACATGAATACAACCATATGACAACACCACAAAAAACAGCTAATACAGCATCAAGTTTAAACCTAGAATTCAACTACTTTGATATCAGAAAAACAATTGACTCTGTTCAGGGCGAAATAAAAATTAGAGCATAGCAAATTAAAGCTTATCCTATAATATTGCCGTCCATATATTTAAAAGATCTTTTTCTATAAATTATACCCTGGTCGACTGTGCTAACAGGCGGGGTATTTATCGTCATTGTTTACATCAGGATGGCGTACCGGCTATTTCAAATAAGAAGTTGGTCAAGGAAACTCAATAAATTTTGGACCGAACTGTTTGTACGTACTAAGAGCGATGAAATATTCGCGTTCCATTTTTCTTTGAATCGGCAAAGCCTTAGATTCCCGTAAATCCTATAAAGTTGGCGTATTGTGGGTCACATTTGTCAAAATAAAATGATTCTCGTTAAAATTTGTTTAGGAGAATGGGTTTCCCTCAATTAGGGTTCAGTGAGATACAATTTTATTGATAATAATAAAAATCGGTATTAGGACATTTGTTCATACTTATTGGATGATTGTCTAAATTTTGTGGTAGAATATGTATGGAATGTAACTTACAATGATCATATATGAGTATATACTCACAATAGCTATAAACACTTCAATTATATATAGAAAACCATCCACTAAAAATGCAGAAAATAATGGTGAAACCAAATTCTTTGGTTGAACCGGCAAGAAAGATTCCTGCCCTCCATGATTTGTTTCCTTCCATATCTCTTGACATATCATACCAGTGAATTATATATTCTTGGCCATGGCTCCGAATTTGCAGAGGCATAAACAAAAATGGGCTTAGCAAACGAGAGACGCCCTTCTCCAATGTCTGCCAGTTCAAACGCTCAAGCACGTTCTCTACAAAGAAAACATGCCCTATATGGATCAGGGCTTTCTTTTGTCTGCCCAAAAACATTTTCCATCCTCGATCATCGACCAGCAGGAGCAGAACGATCTACTGAAAAGCATGAGTAATGAGATCATCTTAGAGCAGTTTCCTGAATTTTCATTGCCTGATCATGATTTTTCAGAATCATTCAATCAATTGGGCGAAGAAATACCCACAAAGGAGGAGGCTTTGACGTCTGAAGAAATCTTAAAAATAGCCGGTGCGCGTTATATTGGGGGCACTGGCTATGGCTGCGAGTCTTATTTTGTCATTCCAGCCCTCCCAACGGAAGATCAGAGCGGATTAGATTTGGCTCAGATTCTGTTTGTCTCTGCAGATATGATGAGCAACAGGCAATATAATCAAGCCGCCAAGTTGCTGAGGCAATGCCGGAATTTTTCTTCACAATGGGGAAACCCTACACAGAGGCTGTGCTATTATATGTTCCGGGGCGCTGCTGGAGAGAATCGAACGCGAGACCAGGCAGGAGATAAAGAAGAGTCCTAATCAGATCTGGATTTGGCGTACAATTTCGAGAGCGGGACAAGTAAGAGTGAGTTTTATGGCCTGGTGACCTTTTATACTAGAGTACTACCCTATGTGAAACTGCTGCAGTTCACGTCTATGCAGGCAATTATAGAGGTCGTGGGAAATGCAAAGAATATTCATGTGATAGATCTGGGGATTCGAACCGGGTGCCAATGGACGGTGTTGATGCAGTATCTTGCCCTAAGAGGTGGTTCTTCTCTTGAGCTTCTGAAGATCACAGCCGTTGGAATGGACGAAGAAGAACTTAGGGTTAGTGGGAGAAGACTTGATGAGTTTGCCAAGTCACTGGCTGTTCCGTTTTTGTACACGATGGTGGAGATCTCAACCATGGAGGAAGTAAATGAAGCTCTGTTTCACGTTAAACAAGGTGAGGCTGTTGCAGTTTATGCTCCCGTTGTTCTCAGAAGTCTGTTATATAAGCCAGTTCTTTTGGAGAGGGTTGTGAATGCAATAAAGAAATTAAGGCCTAAGATAATGGTTGTTACCGAAATTGAAGCGGATCATAATTCTCCTTCTTTTGAGAAACGATTCATCGAGGTACTTTTCTATATCAGCACTTATTTTGATTCCATGGATGTTGCCTTGCCTGATAGGAATGATATTCAGAGGCTCAAGTTTGAGGAGGTTTTCTGTGGGAGCCAGATAAGGAATATGATTGCTTTTGAGGGGAATGATAGGAGGGTTAGACATGTTAGAACTGATGTTTGGAGGTCTTTCTTTAGACATACGGGATTGAAAGAAATAGGGTTTAGTTACCAAGCTTGGTATCAGGCCAGGTTGCTGTTGAACAAGTTTCGTGGAGGAGATTGTTATACTGTTGACCCCAATGGAGCTGCTATGACTATTGGGTGGAGAGGAACCCCATTAGCTACTGTTTCTGCATGGACTTGTAACTGAATGTGGGTGTTGTAAATGTGTGTGTAGATGCTTGGTCTTTGATCCTATCGATGTTGAAATTTTTTAGTTCAAGTTTCTCTTGCCGAATCACGTGAAAACAAACTTTATAAAAATTGTCTCTGCATGATGTCATTATCTAAAAATCGTAGATAGACATTGTCTAAAAACAAATAAAATTTAACTTTTTTCCTTTTACAAACAAATTAAACTTAATTGTCATGTCAGCAAAAAAGTCCATTTCAAGGACACGGAATCGATGAGGGATACAGATGCTGCTGCTCTAAAGCTAAGAAGGATGATCGGCATGGTCTTGCTATCATATTAAGAACTAAGGACAAGGGTTTACCTACTGATAATTTGGTTAAGAAGGTGAGAAGTATCAATGCTGATTTTATTCAGAAAATATAGAGTTAGTTGGATATTCTTTGGTTTTTTTTTTGGTGCTCTTTGGTTTTTTGGTCTTTTTTATTTGGCTTTGACCTTGCTGTTGGTTTGCTATTAGTTTGTAGTTGGTTCTCCTATTTATTTTTTTGTTGATTCTGTAATTGATTTATATTTAATTTCTATTTTGTAAAATAGAACTACTTTTTGGAAACAAATCAAATTCAATTCTTATTTCTTAAAAATAATTTTTAGACATTTAATTTTTAAATTTTCCCTTACTCAAATCTATATTATTCCTGATAAGAATGAACCCATTATTTACAATTTCTTCAAGCTGTAAATGTAAGTGAACAGATGTAGATGCCTGGTAATTGATTATAACCTTATCGCTCAAATTTGTCTTACCCCATTATACAAAATGTAACCCTATAAAAATTGTCTCTCATGCTATCTGCCTTGAGAATATAGACTATAATATTTAATTTTCCTCCTTTAAAAACAGTTACTTGCTCTTTTGTTTCAATTCATAATCGAATCGAAACTAATTAGATGTCCAATTATTCTGTTTTATGTTCTATTCTATATTAAAAAAGTTACCGTTCTTATCAACAAGAACCCATTACTCAAATCTCTCTTATTCCTAATAAACAAGAACCCATTATTTACAGTTTCTTAGTAAATTAATAGATACTGTAAATATAAGTAAATAAATGTAAATGCTTGTGGATTGATTATCTTTATCTTTATTGAAATCTTATCAATCAAGTTTGTCTTACCTAATTATACAAAATCTAACCCTATAAAAATTGTCTCGCATGCTATCTGCCTTAAAATACACAATAATCTTTAATTTTCTTTCTTTAAAAACAATTACTTGCTCTTATAATCGAATCAAAACAAATTAGATGTCCAATTATTCTGTTTTATATTACTATTCTATTTTTAAAAATTGTTGTTCTTATCAGCACGTACTTTTCATTTCCTTTGCTTATGTGGTGATAGGGGCCACCTGTCTCGGGTAGGAAACTCTTCCTAATCACTGTGACATTTCCGTTGTTTTCTTCGCCGTTTCAGTCACATCGATTGAACTACAACTACTAACATTCGTCGCTATTAAACTCCAAATCGCTAATACCACACATTTAGACTCACCCGATTAGGCTGCAAAGTACTTAACAATCATTTAAGGAATTCCAGTGAGATTTACATAGAATTGGTTTTGCATAATAGAGGTAATACGATAAATAAAATCTTGTCAAACAAAACAGACAAATTTAGTTTATCGATTTTACATTTAATTAGGTCTTTTCGAAGTGGAGCTGAATATTTTTTTGATTTGTCAAATTTTATTATAATAGTAGGTTTAGTGTTTACTGTTGTTCCAAAATAATTATGAAAGACCACCATTTCAGAATATGAAGTTTTAAAACTGGCATATTACTAATAAATTTATGAGCCCTCTTTCTGAAAAGTTAAAAAAATTACAACGCTTGCTGAGGTATTTTAGTAAGCACATCTGGATAAAACCACAACCTTATCTGCAAATTAAATGAAAACCATGTTCCCCGCTATGTGTGTGGAGCGTGTGTTTTTTAATGCATATATGCATTGGTTTCTATTAATTTATAAATGTACATATGTATTCAAAAAGAAAGACATCAGGTCTCTCCTTAAAGTCAGATAGGCAGTGCATGAAGGTAAGAAAACATAAGTCACACAGATAGAGACCATAAAACAAGACAAAGATAACTTTAAGAAACTCGTTCAGATAAAGGTTCGAAATCTTTGGGGGGAAATATTAATTTTGTTTCCTAAATTTTTAATTTTAAAGAAAAAACTATTAATTTCAATTGTCAATTTTTTTTTCAATCATATGAAAATTCTAGAAGATCGCGGTGAATATGCCATTATTGAAGGACAAAATAATAATGTATTTGGCAAATGTATCACTTTTAAAGGAAAAAATATTTAAGTGTATGAGCCATCTTTTTATTCTTAACGGAAAATAATTTAAATTTATTGGCAAAGTCTTTTCAATGGTTTGAAAATTAGAATTTTTTGTTAGCTAATCCTTCAGTTTAATGGGGGAAAATTTTTTTTCTTCAATTTTTTCAATCCCTTAAAAATTTAAATGTGATTTTTTTTTTCCAATCCACATTCTATTAATAGCCACTTACCATGTGTCATGACTTGTCACGATAGGCAAATGCTAAATGGAAATTTATGGAATAATTAATGAAGCATCACATCAAATCTTGAGAGAATAAAGCCTTGATTTGTTGTCAAATTTCACAGTAGTATCAATAATCACGCATGCCAAAATTTTGAAGGAAGTAGTGTTGTGTAGAAGGTCTACATAATGGAGACATATGTGAAATTTGTATAGTTAACTCTATGCCCTAATCTTAAAAATTTATCATAATTGATTATGTTGATGGTTGATAATGTTCCACTATTGTGATGTACATTAAAATGATGTTTTGTCACTAATATTCTCAAGTGTGATCCACACATAGAAACCAAGTTGGCACTTATGAAATGACATTATTTTTAATATCACACTCTTTCATTTATAGAAAATATTTAACATAATAAGTTTACAAATATAGCATATAAATGGCTTCATTTGGCATTTGTAAAGGACAAAGGAATTGATAAGACTATAGAAGTAATTAATGAGGACTAGGAGTTATTATTGACCACTGATAAACATTTTGGGCTATATTTTTAGGCCATAGTAGAAAGAATATAGTAGTTGGTTGAAAGTCTAGTATAAGCCTTTTTCATATTCTATCTTTATTTCTCAATTCTCTTTGCATTTGGGTAGATAGAGTGTGGTAGTTGGGTCTATAATATAGAATATAAAGATAAATAGTCATGGTTGGTTAACAACTGAGCGAACACATACAACCTTTTTGGGAACTATCAGATATGAGACTTTAAAATTAATTTGAATGTAGGACTGAACACTTACAAAAAAGGCCATGAGGATATTGTTGGGTCATTAATTTATGGTATCTATTGATAGATACTGAGTGAATATGGACATTACATCCTAATTTATGGTCACTCTTCTAGAAATCAAAATAGACAAGGTGGAGATATTTTTTCCACTATGGTAGGTTTTTAAAGAAGAATTCCTAGGGGATCACATTCAATTTGCTGCATTAGTATAAATAGGGGTGGAGATCCAATGGTAAAGGTATATACCCATGTTCTTGCAACAAGGAAAAATGTCAGTTGATAACCATTTATTATGGACTTGAATGATAATCAATTAATGTGACATAGCAAATGGACAAAAAATCATAGACACTTCACACAACCCATATGAAACACAAGGCTTGGCCTTGCCTATGAGCGGAGATGAGGCCAAGGCCAACTGATTGCTGATGACCTTTGTTAACATGTCAATCTCTTTATTTCAATTCACAATTATTTTTTAGTATTTTACATTCAATCTTGAACATTACATTTTCCAAAAAATACAATTCACTTAGCTGTGACAAAGCCTAGATGTTTCTAGGTTTAATTTCATTAAAAAAAGTTGTAGCTTGGACTTCATGGAAGTCCCTTCAAATTAATATTAAGTACAATGAATAGACTACTTGTCTCCATGCAAAATATCTACACATCACTCTTCTACAACAACAATAATAAAGGACCTCTCACGTATTCTAATATGTCCAATAATTCTTTCACTTAAAAGAACTCCCAACCAACATGATCCTCTTTTTACTTCCCAATAATCTACCTTTCTCTCTCTTCATAAATGTGAATCTGATAACCAATTTTCAAATTAGTTAGCCGTGGCATGTGAAGTTGAAATGTCCATTTAATTATCTGAGGAAAGGAAAAGGGCCATCATTGTTTTCGTTCTCTTATAAACCCGCAAAAACTATTAAAAACTCTTAATTTATGTTGATTAGCCATTACTTTTTACCTTTTCCAACTAAGCCATGTACTTTTACATGTTAGACACTTTTCTTTTCTTTATTTGTCATGAAAACTAACCACATCTCTTTTGGAGATTCAACGACTGAAGGCTCCTCATGATCTCCAAACACTTTACTTAACCTAAGCTTGATTATGAGATTCAATGACTAAAGCATATCTCTCAATCTCTAAATATTTGTTATGACTAGGGTTCGATCATCAGATTCAATGATCAAAGACTTCACGTGGTCTCTAAGCTTTTACTTTAACTCATGTCTGATTAGGAGATTTAGCGACTGCGGTATTCTTGTAATCTCTAGACATTAACATTAACTCTAGTTTTGTTATGAGATTTGGAGATAACAAGCATCTCTTAGTCATTGGAAGCTTTACTTAAACCAAACTCTGTTTCAAGACTCAACAATAGTCATTGATCTTGATCTTTATCGATGACGATCTCTTAATCCCTAAATGTCTCATGCCTTAACCATGAAATTGTGAGACTCAGAGATAACCTTATTTCACTTGGCCTCTTAACCTTATCGTTGAATCTCTAAATGTTTAGTCACTAACCGCCAACCCTTGGAGATTAAGAGATAACCACTTTTACCAAGTCGCTGAACACATTGACTTAACTGCTAAACATCTAGAGATCTGGAGATGATTGTTTCTTGCTAGCTCTTTTAAACCTTGTCGCCAGGTTGCTGAATAAAAGTAGACTTAACCATCAGAACCTGAGACTTAGAGAAAACCTTTATCACTGAGTCCCTAAATGTTAAGTGACTAATTGTAATTATTGAGAGATCAAGAGATAACTACAAACTATCAAGTCTTTCACCTTATCGCTAAATCTCTAAATCTAAATAGACTTCACCATTACTTTATGAGATTCAGAGATAACTGCACCTTTTAAAACTCATTTCTTTTATTCCCTTGATCTTTGAATAATTCTTGATTTAACTGCTACAATGTGAGATCATGAGACAACTGTCGTGCCAAATTGTTGAAGGCTGAGACATCACCGCCAGACATTGGGAGACTTGGAGTAAGGCCTTTCACCAAGTTGCTAGATGAAAATAACTAACTTCTCAGGACTTGGAGATTAAGAGATAACCACAAAGACAACACTCAATCACTTAATCTCTGTATCATTATACTTAACTTTCAGAATTCCTGAGACTTGGAGAATGAAGGGAAACAATAACCATGTGCTAAATAATAAATTTAAGTGACATGGAAAAGTAACACACTATTAGATCTCGGGTAGGGTTCTTACATCTTAGACAAGGCAAATTTCATGAAACCCTACAAAGAACAAAGAGACCTATTTTCTCAAGCTAGGGCATTTTTCAATATATCTCAAAGGCATGAAAATTTCACTTACAGCATCTTTCAAAGATTAGGATATTATGGACATATGCAATATTTTCCTAGTTCTCTTAAAACTAAAACTCTTTGTGTTCAATATAGGAATTTTGATTTTTCTTCAAGAAATTGGGTTTCCCTACTTTTCTTTTCTTTTTGCTTGTTATACAAGGATGATTGGATGGCTTCCTTGATTGCAATATTGTCTACTGTACATATTTCTATGTTGTATTCTCGTTATGATATTTTCAATAAAATCTCATTTAATGATTCCTACCACTTTATTTTTTCAAAAGCAATTGACAAATCTATGAGACAGTTAAATTTAAAACAGACTTTAAGAACTACACATTTATAACTCAAAAATATCATTTTGCTTTTCTAATCATAAATTCTTTGTAACATCATTATCATTATTAACGATGATTATGTTGCTTAATCATATAATAAAATATCAAACAAATAATCAACGCTAGAAGTTATTCTTGCATACCGCTGAAACACGGCAACGATTGCAGAATCGTGAAGCCTAAAAAAATAACAAAATTAAAAGTTCTGTAAACATAGTCACCATATAATAAGAAATGGCAATTACAATAGCAATCTATACAGTTGAACATTATGTATTGTATGCCTTTTTATTTACGTTATAGACTGCAAAGATAGAAACAATCATTGGCATATACTTATGAAAAAAAGCTTCCCTGAACGCTTCGTAACCCTTAGTGCGTTCTCTTACAAGCCCATACTGACAGTGTGTGCAACGGCTTTCCATTCCAACCTACACTCATAGCACATCCATTCTGCTCAATAGTAAAACGTTCTCCATTAACATATTGCTTCAGCAAGAGTCTTGCCTGATACCAAGCCTGATAGCTGAATTTCTTTTCTATAAATCCCGCCTGTCTGAAGAAAGACCTCCACATATCCATTTTGACGTGTCTCACTCTTCTGTCCTTCCCCTCGCAGGCTATCATATTTGTTAATTGAGTCCCACAACAGACTGCTTCAAACTTGACCCTTCTTAAATCATTTCTGTCGGGCAGCATGGCCTCCAAATAATCAAAGTAAGCGCTGTTATATAAAAGCGCTTCAATGAACCGGTCAGAAAAAGAGGGAGAATTATGCTGCCCTTCTACTTCCGCAATCACCAAAATGTGGGGATTTAGTTTATTGATTACATCAACAGTATTTCCTAGAAGAGTAGGGTCATATAACAAAGTTCTGAAAACGGTTGGAGCATTCACGGCAACGAACTCACCTGGTTTAACATTAAATAAACTCTCGTTCATCTCCTCCCACTTTGAGATCCCGATTGAGCAGTACGAAAAGGGAATCGCCAGAGATTTAGCAAACTCTGTAAGTCTTCTTCCGCTCTCTTCAAGGTCATCGGAATTCACACCAACAGCTGTGATCCTGAGGTGCTTCACGGAGGAAGCAGAAAATCTTAGAGAGAGAGACTGAATCAATGCTGTCCATTGGCACCCAGTTCGAATTCCCAAATCAATCACATGAATTCTTTTCTCATGTCTCGCTGCATCAATGATGGCTTGGACAGCCGTGAATTGTAGCACTTTGCAAAAGGGAAGTACAGTAGTGCAGAGAACAACTAAAGAATAAAACTCACCTTCAGCGTGATCACAATTGTAGTTGTCAGTGAAATCACTCTTGTAGTTGTTGGTGAAATCAGGGGTTATTTCTTTCCCCTCATTTGGCTTACTGCAGGTGCGGAGTTCGATTCTCTGTTGGAGGGCTTCGAAAAAGTAATAACACAGCCTCTCTATAGGGTTACCCAGTTGGGAAGAGAATATCTTGCTTTGGTTTAGCAGCCTGGAGGCTTCTTCATATTGCTGGTTGCTGACCATCTCTGCCGTGGCCAAAAGAAGATGAGCCAATTCAATCCCGTTCTGATCTTCCCTAGGCAGCGCAGGAACGGCCAAAGAGTAATTCAGATTGAAGCCCTCCTCATCACACGCATGCATGTACTGAGTGCCTGCCATTTCAATGATTGCCTCAGATGACAAGGCATTCTCATGTCTATCTTCTATTGGCACAGAGAATGGATTACTAGTGATGATATTGAGTGTTGATGGAGATTCCTCCAACTGGCCGAACAAATTTTCATCATCCGTCTCTTGATATAGCTGATAAGCCTGACAATCCAGTAGAGCAGATACATTTTCCTCGTCGTATGGGTTGTCAAGTCGGTTGTCCGATACAGATAAAATAGGCGGTCCTTCAGGTACTACATTCATCTTTTATGATTTCTCTGCAATCAATGAGGGGCAGAATGAAATGAGGGTTTTCAACTCTGTTTTCCGATTATTATTGAATCAAGCCGAAAAGAATATTTCTAGTTCTTCGTTCCTTCCAAATAGATACGTACAAATACTATATCTGAAATCTTCGAGGTTATCGGGAAAGCTGTTGTTAGATGTAACATCACAGATGACAGCATTGTATATTTCGTCAAATCAACGTATCTTTTAATGCTGTTCTGTTAACGTCGTTTTTCATAAGTCTTATTAAAATATTTTGATGGAATTTTATAAAAGATAATTCTAATATTGTGTCGTAAACTACCTGGATTAAACCAAGAAAAAAAACAGAACATGTTTGATAATAAACTAGTTAACTTAGAATTGGAATTGCCGTGAACAAAATGAAAAATGATTAGTAAGGGTGATAATATAAATGTGCATATAGGTTTTCAATTTTCAAAATAAAATTAAGGGTGATAATATATATGTGCATATAGGTTTTAGCTTTCAAAATAAAAGCGAAGATAGAGAATTAATGTTGATGTTTTTGGTTGATTATGTAGGGAAATGATGGGGAGGCTAGGATAGACTAGCTTAGTCTATGCCCCTGATCCTCTCTAGGCTCCAAGTGTTCTTCTGACACCCCTGATGGTCTATAGGCTTCCTTATTTCTCCAAGGATCCCTTGACCTGCATAACCTACCCACCAAGTTAAACTATCTCATCTACCAACATGACAAGCTTTGCTTTCAAGCTACTATCCCTTACATAGGCTCATAAGGGTATTTTTGGCTTCCAACTCTTTCCCAAACTCTAACAGTGAATTTTATGAGTTCCAAGGTGTTCTTGAGTCATTTGACACCCCTTCAATGTAGTAGCAAGTTTCGGTCATCACCTGATTGCATAGTTCCTTTGTAAAATAGGGCTACTAGAATAAACCCAATTAGGCATCCTCTGGTTTTCTAGGGCTTTTGGCACCTTTCCCTCACAATACCAAGGCTAGGGTTCTTAAGTAACTCTCATTCATTTACCCAATCCTCAAGGATTTTTGGGGTCTCAGGTCTCCAAGAAGCCGTACAGTGCCTATACCAAAACTGAGGGTTTTAAGGGTTTGGAGGACTTCACAAAGTCAGTGGTCTGTTTGCTTTTGTTCAAGACCTTTCCTCGACTCCTCAAGGTCTCTCCTTCACTGCACATTGCCTTCTTCCATGTCCCTTGACTCCCTCCAAAGGGCATGCTATGAAACTCTTTGTATTGTCTGCTGGAGTTCTTTATCTACTGACCGCTCCTAACCGGGCATAGTCTTAGCTCACCTAGGGCAAGGTCAAACAATTCAATGAACAATCTTCCCAGGACCCTACAAGCATAATCATACAATATAGGGTCTAAACTCTTAGAATCCCAAGTCCCATGGTGTGACCATGGTGGAAACTATCATTGCAGCCCTAAACATTCATGTCTCTCCAAAATTGGCAGAGCACTAGTGAATGGAAGAAAAACACAAACTGAAACACAAAACTTGAAAAGAATATACTCTAACACACACATATACAAAAATAAACACACACAAATGATATCCTCTACGAAGATTCACACAAATCTCCTTCTATTCACATGTAACCAGTCAATTAACAGTGACTGTTCCACAAAAGCTAGGTTCAGACTATCTTTTTTCGTACAGAATCGTACCAAATGATTTCCAACCACATTTATGGTTTTTCAGGTCCTTTATAGTCTTTTTCCATCGGTGAGTGTTTGGTTAGGGCTTGCTTGACCACTTAGCAAAGTTAAAGCCTTCAAAAGAAAAGTTGCTAGCAACTTTTGAGCAACTTTTATTGTTGCTTGACCAATTTTACTCTTACATCACAAAGACCTTCCTAGATCTGTCCAAGGAACTCTTGTGCTCTTAACTCTACCAAACACACAACCTAAGACCTCCAATCACCAAACAACTACAATGATCTCAGGATAACAACCTCCCCTAAGTCACCGTAACATTAAGAAAAAACCAACTAAACCACTAGGACCTTCCCTAGGCCTAAACACTCAAACAAAATGAGCTTCAAGCTCTTATTTTAATTACATACTTCATGCAATAAGTTTACACAACAAAAACTAGACTGTGGGAGCCCTTAGAAGGGTGCTCCTGCACCATAATCCCTCTCAGCACAACTAAGGCACTTTGGGGTCAAGAAGAGCCAAATCAATACCAAAATTCTTGAATTGTCCTTCCTCAATCTAGGTGGCTTTAGATTTAGGCTGATTCTTCCATTTGATCAGGTGCTCCATGTAAACTTGATGCCTTGTGGTCTTGTTCAGTCTAGATTCCAAAACCTTCTCTACTTTGGCTGACTTCTTCTTGGGCATTGCATTGGTGTCAATGTCTTGTAGTACCTTTGGTCAAGTTGTACCTTGCTAACTGATATCTCCTTTGAATCTGATCAAGTCTGCAACATTAAACACTGGTGAGATGGCTAAGTTTAATGGGAAGTCTAGTTTGTAGGCATTCTCTCCATATTGCATCCTTGCTTTGCTAAGATGGACCAAAACATAGTCCCCAATCTAGAACTATACTTTTTTCCTCTTTTCATCCACTTTAGCTTTGAGTTTATGAGTGGATTTAAAAATAGTCTTCTTGACCTGCTCTTGCACCTCCTTGATAGTTTGAGTGAAATCTTCATCTTGTCCACTCTTCAACTCCATGGAACCTAAGTCTCTCAACTCACACACTCCTCTAGGGTGTCTTCCATACACTATCTCAAAAGGACTTCTTGCTATGGTCCTGTTTACAATATCATTGTAAGCATATTCAGCCTAAGATATCCCAATATCCCAAGTCTGCCCATATTCCTTTGTCAAACACCTTAGCAAGTTGCCAAGCACCCTATTGATGACCTTAGTTTGACCATTAGTTTGAGGATGGTATGCTGAACTAAAAAAATAGATTAGTTCCCAGCCTTTTCCATAAAGTTTGCCAAAAATGACCCATGAACTTAATATCTCTATCAGACACAATACTCAGAGGAAGTCCATGAATCCTAACTATCTCTTTGAAGAAGAGACATGCTACATAGCTTGCATCACGAGTAGTTTTACATGGAATGAAATGACTCATTTTGGAAAGCATGTCTACTACAACATAGATGCTATCCACACCTGATTTGGTTTTAGGGAGTGCAACCACAAAGTCCATACTTACACACTCCCAAGGCCTATTTGGAATTGGCAAAGGTTGGTAGAGTCCTACATTGCTTGAACCTCCTTTAGCTCTCTGGCATACTCCACACTGCTCTACATACCTTCTCAGATCCCTTGCTAGCTTAGGCCAAAAGTAGTATCTCTATACTAACTCAATGTTTTGTTTATGCCAAAATGTCCACTTAGGCTGCCATTATGCTTCTCTTGATTTAGATATTCCCTCATGGATCCTCTAGGTACACAAAGCTGATTACCTTTGAACAACAATCCATTTTGAAGGGTGTAATCTACAAATTCACTATGAAAATAGTTCTCAAACTCTAGGCACACCTTGTAGGCTTGTGAGAAGTCTTCATCCTCCTCATATAAGTCTTTAAAACCTGCTATTCCAATGCTTTGTAGCTGTACCTCTTGGACATTCAATAACTTCCTACTCAAGGCATCTGCTACCTTGTTGAGCTACTCTTTCTTGTGCTTGATTGTAAAGGTAAAGGATTGGAGATACTCCATCCACTTCAATTTTCTATTACTAAGCTTCTCTTGATTGTTTATGTAGCTTAAATCTTGATTATCAGTAAACACCACAAATTCTTTTGGCAAAAGGTAATGCCTCCACTTCTTGAGAGATTGTACCAATGCATACAACTCCAAGTCATAAGCTGAATACTTCTTTTTTTCATAGATTTTTTCAGTAAAGAATGCCACAGGCCTTCGTTCTTGACTCAATACACCCCCTACTACTACACCACTTGCATCACATTCAATGGTGAACAACTTATCAAAAGTAGGTAAGAGTAGAATTAGTTTGGTAGCTACCTCTTGCTTCAATGTTTGGAATGCTTTCTTAGCTACCTCCGTCCATTTGAACTTTGTTTTCAGTCCTCCATTGATGGTGTCAAGCACCGGTGCACATATCCCACTGAAGTTTCTCACAAACTTTCTATAAAATTGTGCCAAGCCATGAAAACTTCTAACTTTAGTCCCTGTTTTAGGGGCGGGCCAATTCAAGATTTCCTCCACCTTGCTTGGGTCCATTTTCAAAGTACCCTTGGACACCACAAATCCTAAGTAAATCAGATATTACTTCTTGAACTCACACTTTTCAACATTGATGGCTAATTGCTCTTCATGTAGCTTCTTCATAACCAACCTTAAGTGCTCAAGATACTCTACTTTTATTTTTCTATAGATGAGTATATCATCTAGATACACCACTACAAATCTTCCTATGAAGTCCTTCAAGAGGTCATTCATTAACCTCATGAAGGTGCTTGGGGAATTGGTAAGCCCAAATGACATTACAAGCCATTCATACAAACCATCTATGGTCTTAAAAGCGGTCTACTACTCATCACGCTCCTTAATTCTGATTTGGTGTTAACCACTCTTCAAATCCAGCTTGGTGAAGTACATAGCACCTCCTAAGCAATCCATCAAATCTTCTATTCTTGGAATTCAGAACCTATACCTGATAGTGATCCTGTTGATTTCCCTTGAATCTATGCAAAGTCTCCATTTTCCTCCTTTCTTGGATGCTAAGAACACTGGGATTGCACATAGACTAATACTCTTCTTGATCAGCCCTTGATCCAATAACTCTTGCACTTGTCTTGCCACTTCCTTATTCTGGTCTGGGGTAAGCTTGTAGGCTACTTTATTAGGTAGAGATGCACCAGGTACAAAGTCAACTTGATGACTTATAGCTCTTCTTGGAGTTAAGGTGGTAGGGGTTCCATCACTTACTATATCTTTGAATTCTTCCAACATTTGTTGCATTTCCAATGGTAGTTCTTGCAACTTCTTGTCTTCCTCCTTTGGCTTCACCATGATAGCACATCCTATGGTCTCCTCATCTTGTAGTGCATGTAAGAACTCTTTGCCACTGCTAAAAAACACACTAGGTGTCTTTGAAGTACCTTCTTCATTCACAGTTATGGACTGAATTTTGAATGTTCTACCATCTTTCTTGAAAGAAATGGAGTTCTCTTCTTCATCATAGATCACCTTCCTATCAAATTGCCATGGTCTTCCTAATAGAAGATGGCATGCATCCATGGGTAAGACATCACAAATCACATTGTCTTTATAGCCTCCAATTGAAAACTCCACCCATGTTTGCTCATTAACTAGCACACTTTGCTCTTAGTTCAACCAAGTCACCTTGTAGGGGTTTGCATGGGGAACCTTTGTAAGTTTTAGCTTCTTTGTTGCTTCCTCTGCTATGATGTTACCAGTAGACCCTATATCTACTATAACCTTGCATACTTTGCCTTGTATCTTGCATCTGACTCTAAAAAGAGCCCTCCTTTGCTTGGGTTCACCTTGATTAGGCTATCTTATAAGTACCTTCCTGAATATTAGGTTCTCCCCCATTTCTGATTCTAATTTTCTGACTTCATTAGTGCATGAGCTGCTATTGTCCTCTTGGGTATAGGCTACCCTCTTCTCCTTATTTGAGGCTAATGGTTTACCAGGACACCTATAGGTAGGGTGTCCAAGTTGTCCACACTGATAGCACTTCATAGTGGCAATCTAGGAGCTGCTTCGTCCTGCTCATATTCCTATGTTTCCTTGAGAACCTCTTCCTCTACCATAAGATCCTCTTGTACTAATTTCTGAACTTTTTTCCAAGATTCTACTCTCCCCTTGGCTTCTTGATTCACCGCCTCTACTAGAACCTCCTCTTTGACCCCCTCTAGAGTCTCTACCTCTTCCCTTGTCCTTGGAGTTAGGTTCTTGCTTTCTTCATTGCTTATCTTCAAGCTTTTGTGCCATATGCATCTAACTACTCTGGTGGGAGTGAACAAACTCATCTCCTCAGCTATACTCCATTTGAAGCCACTTAGGTACCTTGCTACTTTGACAATTTCTTCTTCTTTAATCTTGGATCTGAAGCTCAACTTGTGGAACTCTTCAGTGTAGGTGGCTACATCCATCTCCTTTTGTCTAATATTCAATCTCTTCCTATGCTGCTGGATTTCATAATCAGTAAGTAGGTATGCTTCCTTTACTTTGTTAGCCATTGCTTTCCAATTAGAGATTGGGTTCTTTCCCTCTTTCTCCCTTTCATCTTGCAGGTAGTTCCACCAGGTTAAAGCTTGTCCTCTCAACCTAGATTTGGCCACTTTGACCTTCTGTGCCTCTGAGATCTCTTCACATTTGAAGTGATTCTCCATGCCTTCAATCCATTGCATCAGAAGCTCTGTATCCATCTTGCCAGTCAGTAATGGGACACCTTCAAGTGCCTTGCCTGTGATAGCCTTAAGGGCTTGAAGAAATTGTTCATTTTGAGTTGGAGGATTAGGTGTAGGTACATCATCATCAATTGTGTTCTCTTTTTCTTTGGAATCTTGCTCCTCCATCCTATCTTTCACCTTATCTTCCTTTGCTTGGACATCATCCACAAGTTGCTCCATTTGCATCAATCTTTCCTGCAGGAGTCTATTAGCTTCCTCCTGATCTTCCACCTTCTTAGCAAGCTCATCATTGGTCATCATTTTCTACTTTTGAGATGATCCAATTGATTCTTCTTGTGGTTTAAACATCCACTTTCCACTTCCCAAGCTCTAAGAGGCTCTGATACCAATCTGATGGGGAGGCTAGGATAGACTAGCTTAGTCTATGCCCCTGATCCTCTCTAGGATCCAGGTGTCCTTTTGACACCCCTGATAGTATATAGGCTTCCTTATTTCTCCAAGGATCCCCTGACCTACCTAACCTACCCACCAAGTTAAACTATCTCACCTACCAACATGACAAGCTTTGCTTTCAAGCTACTATCCCTTACATAGGCTCATAAGGGTCCTTTTGGCTTCCAAATATTTTCAAAACTCCAAAAGTGAATTTTATGAGTTCCAAGGTGTTCTTGGGTCATTTGACACCCCTTTAATGTAGTAGCAAGTTTGGGTCATCACCTGATTGCATAGTTCCTTTGTAAAATATGGCTTCTAGAATAAACCTAATTAGGCCTCCTCCGGTTTTCTAGGGCTTTTGACACCTTTCCCTCACAATACCAAGGCTAGGGTTCTTAAGTAACCCTCATTCATTTACCCAATCCTCAAGGATTTTTGGGGTCTTGGGTCTCCAAGAAGCCGTACAGTACCTGTACCAAAACTGAGGGTTTTAAGGGTTTGGAGGACTTCACAGAGTCACTAGTCTGTTTTCTTTTGTTCAAGACCTTTCTTGGACTCCTAAAAGTCTCTCCTTCACTACACATTTCCTTCTTCCATGTCCCTTGACTCCTTCCAAAGTGCATGCTATGAAAATCTTTCTACTGTCTGCTGGAGTTCTTTATTTGCTGACCACTCCTAACCAGGCATAGTCTTAGCTGGCCTAGGGCAAGGTCAAAGAATTCAATGCACAATCCTCCTAGGGCCCTGCAAGCATAATCATACAATATAGGGTCTACACTCTTAGAATCCCAAGTCCCATGGTGTGACCATGGTGGAAACTAGAGTTGGAGCCCTAAACATTCACGTCTCTCCAAAACTGGTAGAGCACTAGTGAATGGATGAAAAGCACAAACTGAAACAAAAACCTTGAAAATAATCTAATCTAAAACACACATATACAAATCTAAACACACACCAATGATATCCTCTACAAAGATTCACACAAATCTCCTTCTATTCACATGTAACCAGTCAATTAACAGTGACTGTTCCACAAAAGCTAGGTTCAGACTATCTTTTTCCATATAGAATCATACCAAATGATTTCCAACCACATTTTATGGTTTGTCAGGTCCTTTATAGTCTTTTTCCATTGGTGAGTGTTTGGTTAGGGCTTTCTTGACCACTTAGCAAAGTTAAAGCCTTCAAAAGAAAAGTTGCTAGCAACTTTTGAGCAACTTTTATTGTTGCTTGACCAATTTTACTCTTACATCACAAAGACCTTCCTAGATCTGTCTAAGGCACTCTTGTGCTCTTAACTCTACCAAACACACAACCTAAGACCTCCAATCACCTAACAACTACAATGATCTCATGATAACAACTTCCCCTGAGTCACTGTAACATTAAGAAACAACTGACTGAACCACTAGGACCTTCCCTAGGCCTAGACACTAAAACAAAATGAGCTTCAAGCTCTTATTTTAATTACATATTTCATGCAAGAGGTTCACACAACAAAAACTAGAAGGTGGGAGCCCTTAGAAGGGTTCTCCTGCACCATACTCCCCCTCGGCACAACTAAGGCACTTTGGGGTCAAGAAGAGCCAAATCAATACGAAAATTCTTGAATTGTCCTTCGTCAATCTAGTTGGCTTTAGATTTAGGTTGATACTTCCATTTGATCACGTGCTCCATGTAAACTTGATGCCTTATGGTCTTCTTTAGTCTAGATTCAAAAACCTTCTCTGCTTTGGCTGACTTCTTCTTGGGCATTACCTTGGTGTCAATGTCTTGTAGTACCTTTGGTGGAGTTTTGCCTTGCTAACTGATATCTCCTTTGAATCTAATCAGGTCTGCAACATGAAACACTGGTGAGATGGCTAATTCTGATGGCAAGTTCAGTTTGTAGGCATTCTCTCCATATTTGGCTAGAATCTTGCATGGGCCTACTGTCCTCATCTGTAATGTAGTGGGCATGCCCTTCTGCATCCTTGCTTTGCTAAGATGGACCAAAACATAGTCCACAATCTAAAACTATACTTCTTTCCTCTTTTCATCCACTTTAGCTTTGAGTTTATGAGTGGATTCCAAAATAGTCTTCTTCTCCTGCTCTTGCACCTCCTTGAAAGTTTGAGTGAAATCTTTAGCTTGTCCACTCTTCAATTCCATGGAACCTAAGTCTCTCAACTCAGACACTCCTCTAGGGTGTCTTCCATGCACTATCTCCAAAGTACTTCTTCTTGGTGGTCCTGTTTACACTATCATTGTAAGCATATTCAGTCTAGGATATCACAAGATCCCAAGTATGTCCATATTCCTTTGTCAAAAACCTTAGCAAGTTGCCAAGAACCCTATTGATGACCTCAGTTTGACCATTAGTTTGAGGATGGTATGCTGAACTAAAAAAGAGATTAGTTCCCAGCCTTTTCCATAAGGTTTGCCAAAAATGACCCATGAACTTACTATCTCTATCAGACACAATACTCAGAGGAAGTCCATGAATCTTAACTATCTATTTGAAGAAGAGATGTGCTACATAGCTTGCATCATGAGTAGTTTTACATTGAATGAAATGACTCATTTTAGAAAACCTATCTACTACAACATAGATGCTATCCATACCTGATTTGGTTTTAGAGAGTCTAACCAAAAAGTCCATACTTACACACTCCCAAGGCCTATTTGGAATTGGCAAAGGTTGGTAGAGTCTTGCATTGCTTGAACCTCCTTTAGCTCTCCGGCATATTCCACACTGCTCTACATACCTTCTCACATCCCTTGCTAGCTTAGGCCAAAAGTAGTATCTCTATACTAACTCCAATGTTTTGTTTATGCCAAAATGTCCACTTAGTTTCCACTATGCTTCTCTTGAATCAAATTTTCCCTCATGGATCCTCTAGGTACACAAAGCTGATTACCTTTGAACAACAATCCATTTTGAAGGGTGTAATCTACAAACTCACCATGAAAATGGTTCTCAAATTCTAGGCACACCTTGTAGGCTTGTGAGAAGTCTTCATTCTCCTCATATATGTCTTTAAAACCTGCTATTCCAATGCTTTGTAGCTGTACCTCTTGGACAGTCAATAAATTCATACTCAAGGCATCTGCTACCTTGTTGAGCTACCCTTTCTTGTGCTTGATTGTAAAGGTAAAGGATTTGAGATACTCCATCCACTTCAAGTGCCTATTACTAAGCTTCTTTTGAGTGTTTATGTAGCTTAAAGCATAATTATCAGTAAACACCACAAATTCTTTTGGCAAAAGGTAATGCCTCCACTTCTTGAGAGATTGTATCAATGTATACAACTCCAAGTCATAACCTAAATACTTCTTCTTTGCTTCATTGAGTTTTTCACTAAAGAATGCCATAGGCCTTCCTTCTTGACTCAATACACCCCCTACTACTACACCACTTGCATCACATTCAATGGTGAACAACTTATCAAAAGTAGGTAAGAGTAGAATTAGTTTGGTAGCTACCTCTTGCTTCAATGTTTGGAATGCTTTCTTAGCTACCTCAGTCCATTTGAACTTTGTTTTCAATTTTTCTTTGATGGTGTCAAGAACTGGTGCACATATCCCACTGAAGTTCCTCACAAAATTTCTATAAAATTATGCCAAGCCATGAAAACTTCTAACTTCATTCCCTGTTTTAGGGGCAGGCCAATTCAAGATTTCCTCCACCTTGCTTGGGTCCATTTTCAAAGTACCCTTGGACACCACAAATCCTAAGTAAATCAGCTCTTACTTCATGAACTCACACTTTTCAAGGTTGATGGATAATTTCTCTTCATGTAGCTTCCTCATAACCAACCTTAAGTGCTCAAGATGCTCTGCTTTTGTTTTGCTATAGATGAGTATATCATCTAGATACACCACTACAAATCTACCTATGAAGGCCTTCAAGACCTCATTCATTAACCTCATGAAGGTGCTTTGGGAATTGGTAAGCCCAAATGGCATTACAAGCCATTCATACAAACCATCTATGGTCTTAAAATTAGTCTTCCACTCATCACCCTCCTTAATTCTGATTTGGTGATAACCACTCTTCAAATCCAACTTGGTGAAGTACATAGCACCTCCTAAGCAATCCATCAAATCTTCTATTCTTGGAATTCAGAACCTATACCTGATAGTGATCATGTTGATATCCCTTGAATCTAAGCAAAGTCTCCATTTTCCTCCTTTCTTGGATGCTAAGACCACTAGGACTGCACATGGACTAATACTCTTCTTGATCAACCCTTGATCAAATAAATCTTGCACTTTTTTTGCCACTTACTTATTCTAGTTCAGGGTAAGCTTGTAGGAAGCTTTATTAGGAAAAGATGCACTAGGTACAAAGTCAATTTGATGACTTATAGCTCTTCTTGGAGTTAAGGTGGTAGGGGTTCCATCACCTACTATATCTCTGAATTCTTTCAACATTTGCTGCACTTCCAATGGTAGTTCTGCTTGCAACTTCTTGTATTCCTTCTTTGGCTTCACCATGATAGCACATCCTATGGTTTCCTCATCTTGTAGTGCATGTAAGAAATCTTTACCATTGCTAAGCTACACACTAGGTGTCTTTGAAGTACCTTCATTCTTAGTTATGGACTGAATTTTGAATGTTCTTCCATCTTTCTTGAAAGAAATGGAGTTCTCTTGTCCATCATAGAGCACCTTCCTATCAAATTTCCATGGTCTTCCTAATAGAAGATGGCATGCATCCATGGGTAAGACATCACAAAAGACTTTTTCTTTATAGCCTCCAATTGAAAACTCCACCCATGTTTGCTCATTAACTAGCACACTTTGCTCTTGGTTCAACCAAGTCACCTTGTAGGGGTTTGCATGGGGAACCTTTGTAAGTTTTAGCTTCTTTGTTTCTTCCTCTGCTATGATGTTACTAGTAGACCCTATATCTACTATAACCTTGCATACTTTTCCTTTTATCTTGCATCTGACTCTAAAAAGAGCCCTCCTTTGCTTGGGTTCAACTGGATTAGGCTGCCTTATAAGTACCCTCCTAGACATTAGGTTCTCCCCCATTTTTTATTCTAATTTTCTGACTTCATTAGTGCATGAGCTGTTGCTGTCCTCTTGGGTATAGGCAACCCTCTTCTCATTATTTGAGGCTGATGGTTTATCTGGACACCTATAAGCAGGGTGTCCAAGCTGTCCACACTAATAGCACTTCATAGTGGTAAAGTAGGAGCTGCTTCTTCCTACTCCTATTCTTCTTTTTCTTTGAGAACCTCTTCCTCTACCATAAGATCCTCTTGTACTAATTTTTGAACTTTGTTCCAAGAGTCTGCTCTTCCCTTGGCTTCTTGATTCACCACCTCTACTAGAACCTCCTCTTTGACCCCCTCTAGAATCTCTACCTCTTCCCTTGTCCTTTGAGTTAGGTTCTTGCTTTCTTCATTGCTTATCTTCAAGCTTTTGTGCCATATGCTAACATCCAAGTACTGTGGTGGGATCAAACAAACTCATCTCCTCAGCTATGCTACATTTCAATCCAGTTAGGTACCTTCCCACTTTGACACTTTCTTCTTCTTTGATCTTGGATCTCAAGCTCAACTTGTGGAACTCTTCAGTGTAGGTGGCTACATCCATCTCCTTCTATCTAAGATTCAATCTCTTCCTATGCTACTAGATTTCATAATCAGTAGGTAGATATGCTTCCTTTACTTTGTTAGCCATTTCTTTCCAATTAGAGATTGGGTTCTTTCCCTCATTCTCCCTTTCATCTTGCAGGTAGTTCCACCAGGTTAAAGCTTGTCCTCTCAACCTAGATTTGGCCACTTTGACCTTCTGTGCCTCTGAGATCTCTTCACATTTGAAGTGATTCTCCATGCCTTCAATCCATTGCATCAGAAGCTCTGTATCCATCCTACCAGTCAGTAATGGGACACCTTCAAGTGCCTTGCCTGTGATAGCCTTAAGGGCTTGAAGAAATTGTTCATTTTGAGTTGGAGGATTAGGTGTAGGTACATCATCATCAATTGTGTTCTCTTTTTCTTTGGAATCTTGCTCCTCCATCCTATCTTTCACCTTATCTACCTTTGCTTGGACATCATCCACGAGTTGCTCCATTTGCGTCAATCTTTCCTGCAGGAGTCTATTAGCTTCCTCCTGATCTTCCACCTTCTTAGCAAGCTCAGCATTGGTCACCATTTTTTGCTTTTGAGATGATCCAATTGATTCTTCTGGTCATTGAAACATCTACTTTCCACTTCACAAGCCTTAAGAGGATCGGATACCAATCTGATGGGGAGGCTAGGATATACTAGCTTAGTTTATGCCGCTGATCCTCTCTAGGATCCAAGTGTTCTTTTGACACCCCTAATGAATTATAGGCTTCCTTATTTGTCCAAGGATCCCCTGACCTACCTAACCTACCCACCAAGTTAGACTATCTCATCTACCAACATGACAAGCTTTTCTTTCAAGCTATTATCCCTTACATAGGCTCATAAGGTTCTTTTTGGCTTCCAACTCTTTCCCAAACTCCAACAATTAATTTTATGAGTTCCAAGGTGTTCTTGGGTCATTTGACACCCCTTCAATGTAGTAGCAAGTTTGGGTCATCACTCAATTTCATAGTTCCTTTGTAAAACAGGGCTACTAGAATAAACCCAATTAGGCCTCCTCCAATTTTCTATGGCTTTTGACACCTTTCCCTCACAATACCAAGGCTAGGATTCTTAAGTAATTTTCATTCATTTACCCAATCCTGAAGGATTTTTTTTGTCTCACATCTCCAAGAAGCCGTACAGTGCCTATACCAAAACTGAGGGTTTTAAGGGTTTGGAGGGCTTCACAGAGTCACTTGTCTATTTTCTTTTATTCAAGACCTTTCCTAGAGTCCTCAGGGTCTCTCCATCACTAGAAATTTCCTTCTTCCATGTCCCTTCACTCCCTCTAAAGGGCATGCTATGAAACTCTTTCTACTGTCTGGTGGAGTTCTTTATCTACTGACCGCTGCTAACTGGGCATAGTCTTAGCTGGCCCAGGGAAAGGTCAAAGAATTCAATGCACAGTCTTTCCAGTGCCTTGCAAGAATAATCATATAATATAGGGTCTACACTCTTAGAATCCCAAGTCCCACGGTGTGACCACAGTGGAAACTAGATTTGTAGCACTAAACATTCATGTCTCTCCAAAACTAGCAGAGCACTGGTGAATGGATGAAAAACACAAAATGAAACAAAAAACTTGAGAATAATCTACTCTAACATACACATATATAAATCTAAACACACACAAATGATATCCTCTACAAACATTCACACAAATCTCCTTCTATTCACATATAACCAATCAATTAATAGTGACTGTTCCAAAAAAGCTAGGTTTAGACTGTCTTTTTCCGTACAGAATCATACCAAATGATTTCCAACCACATTTTAGGGTTTTTCAGGTCCTTTATAGTCTTTTTCCATCAGTGAGTGTTTGGTTAGGGCTTGCCTGACCACTTAGCAAAGTTAAAGCCTTCAAAAGAAAAGTTGCTAAGCAACTTTTGAAAAGTTGCTAGCAAGTTTTGAGCAACTTTTATTGTTGCTTGGGCAATTTTTCTCTTACATCACAAAGACCTTCCTAGATGTATCCAAGGCACTCTTGTGCTCTTAACTCTACCAAATACACAACCTAAGACCTTGAATCACCTAACTAATACAATGATCTCAGGATAACAACTTCCCCTGAGTCACTGTAACATTAAGAAACAACCAACTAAACCACTAGGACCTTCCCTAGGCCTAGACACTCAAACAAAATGAGCTTCAAGCTCTTATTTTAATTACATACTTCATGCAAGAAGTTCACACAACAAAAAATAGAAGGTGAGAGCCCTTAGAAGGATGCTCCTGCACCAAGAAAGAACTAATTTGAGAAAATAATAATTCAGCACATAACAACCAATGTTCAAACCATTACAGCTTGTAGGCACAAAACTCTTCTTCTACTTCAAAATTTAAAGGAGAGTATTTTTATAAAAATTAAAAAAATATGAAAATATACTATTAGAAATTATGAGTGTACTATTCTTACACTAACCTTGATATTATTAGAAAATGGGAGGGGAGTTTTTATGTAATAATTATATCTTATCATGTACATTGACATATAGATAAACAACTTCTTCACAATGGAAGAAAAGGTTTACACAAAGAACTCAATTTTTATAAATTTAGATATACTTAGATTAATATTCTATAACTCAATATAACTTCATAGATAGAAGTGGCTTATTGATGAATATTTTTTGTATGAAAAATATGTTTTTATAGATCTAATAGATTTTCTTAAAGTGCACAAAATATTAGAAGAGTTTACATATCTCACACTTGTGTATATGTATGAATCACTTGATTAAATAATTATAATCAATAGAATAGAAAAATTTTAGAAACTAAGAAATTCCTTGTAAATTAGTTTGTATGTATACAAGTGATAATTATAAATAGATCCTCCTCCTCCTCCTACTCCTCCTCCTTCTTCTAATATATATGTGTGTGTGTGTGTGTGTGTGTGTGTGTGTGTGTGTGTGTGTACTAGTATATAGATAGATATAAGTGAATCTTATAAGTGTATAAGCTACTCAAAAGAAGAGTGTGTTAAAATTATTATGGATCTTTTTTGAGATATATGAATGTCAAAAGTATAGTTAAATGCCCAAAGGTCTTGTGTAGCATCAAGGCTAAAAATGGAGCCAATTTCCTCACTATTCTAAAAGCTTCTATCTCTAGATTATGATGCAATAAAACAAAACTTTGAGTCTGATACCAAGGCTTTTACCCTAATTTTTTTGTGGTATGAATGAAGGGAAGGACTAATGTCAACACTTATGTTGTCAAACTTAGCCCAAGATTTTACCTCCGGCTAGGGGTAAGCTAAATTTAGAGACCCTAAACAGCTAGATACTCTAGATACCCTAGAGAATATACCTATGCTTGAATTCTATTCTATATCAAGAAAATATTGTCTTCTCCTAGGTTAGTAAGTTCATCAACCATTTTTTTACCTTCCCGATAGATATGGTTAATGGTGGTTCTCTTAAATGATTTATGTAAGGTTAAAGCTTGGGAGAGAAGAGAATTTAGTTTCCAATTTTATGTCGATCCTTTCCTTAAAGATTTAATAATGATTGAAGAATCCCCTTCAATTTTCAAATTTTGTACTGCTAATGAACTACACTTTCTGAGTCCTTTGACTAGAGCCAACAATTCTTCCCAATTGTTGGTTTCAGTTCCAATAGGAGCAGCCAGAGTTGTAATTTTAGGTCCATCATTATTATGAATACAGTAACCAATGCCTACTACTCTGAGATTTCCCCTAGATGCCCTGTCAAAATTTAGTTTAAACAATCCATCCTCTGGAAGGTGCCATTTATAATTTTTCCTTTTGGATTCCTTTACTTGATACCTGGTACCAATAAAGGGAGGGAGAGAAAGACAAATACATTTTACTCTCATTTTATCATCCCAACGACTCATGTGAAGATCTTATTTTTTAGTCTATAGGTTCTACTATTAATAGTTTTTATGATAGTTGCTTCAATCTTATTAATAATCTATATACACTCCAATTTCTCTTCCCTAAAGATTCTTCTATTCTTCTCTTTCCAAATTTCCCATAATAGCATTAAAGGGGCCATTGTCCATAGGTTGACATAGATACTCTACCTTGTAATGGCAGGCCATGCTTGGTGCATAGCGAGGAGTGAGTTAGGGAAGACTGATGGCCAACCCAAGTTTCTTGAGAGCCATTTATATCACTGGTTCATGTAGGAGAAGTTCAAAAATAAATGATCAATATGTTCTTCACTCTTCTCACAAAGAGGGCATTTGCTAGGTTTTGAGAAACCCATATTATTGAATCTATCTATTGTCAAGACTCTATTACTAAGGGCCATCTAGGCACAAAAACAAGCTTTGGGTAAACAATTTTTTTTCTAGGATAGGTTTATAGGGATGTCAGTATTGGGTCTCTTATAGCCTTTAAAGATGAGGTTATAACCATCTTTAGTGTTATATTCTCCATTTTTAGAACCATCCCAAACCAATGAGTCCTTTCTGTCATTTAGAAATATTCTTCTTTTGTTAAGAGTCTGTTTGAATAGCTTTTCATCTTTTGATGATATCCCCACCTCCTTAATATTTCCATATCCAATCTTCTCCATTGAAAAAAATATAGTCCTTGAGGAAAATCCCTATCCTAGATTCTGAATAGTTTTAAAGAGGAATTTTGTTTAGTTCTTTATCTAAAACTTCATAGCCTCCACAAGAATCGGTCTAGAAAACAACATCTTCACTTGTGCCTAGATTCCACACTAATTTATTCATAATAATGTATCGACAGTTTAACATGAAGTTCCAAATTGTAGATCCTTTGAGAGGATTTACTTCTTTAAAATATCAATGGAGGATTTCTCACTCAAATATTTAGAAATAAGAATCTTTGCCCATTTGGCCTCAGGATTTTTATACAATCTCCAAATTAACTTAGCTCCAAGGGGTTTCCCTTGGTCACCTAATTTTTTGAGACCCGGTCCACCCTCATCTTTTGGTTTGCATACTCTATCCCAAGAGATCAAAGGGATTTTCTTCTTATCACCACACCCTTGCTAGAAAAAAGTTCTCAAATATTTATTTAATTATGACTATCTGTTGGAGGGTAGATGGATACAGGATAATTGTTAAGTTGGCATAGCTTCCAAGATAGACCTTACCATATTTTCTCTACCAGTTGAGGATAGCCATCTTCCTTTCCATGAAATCATTTTATTCTTGATCTTATCAATTATAGGATTCCATATAATTGAGGTTCAAATGACCTTCACTAAAGGGAGTCTTAAGTACCTGTTGGGAATCTTGACTTGCTTACATTTAAGGATTTGGCAAATATCTGTTCCTAACTTTTTATCCATGTTAAAGAAGAAGATTTCAGATTTATCTGGGTTAATTTATTGTCCCAACACCTTAGTGAAGGTATCCAGAATCCTCCTAAAAGACTTGGCTTCAGTTTTTCTACTCACCCCATATAACAAATTGTCATCAACAAATTATTGATGGGTAGTTGGATCTATATTATTTGTGATAGAAATACCTTTGAAAGTCCACTTGTCTTTTTTCTTATAAATAGTTCTTCCTAAGGCTTCAGCTATGATAATAAATAAAAAGGGGGAGATGGGATCTCCCTACCTTAAGCCTTTGGAAATGTTGAAGAAGCCTTCTGGAGTTCTATTAACTAAGATGGAGATTATAGGGGTGGAGATGCATTCAAAAATTAAGTTGATGCAACTTTTTGAAAATCCAAAAGATTCTAAGCATTTGCAAAGGAATCTCCAATCAACCTTATCATATGCTTTCTTAATATCTAGCTTGATAAGCATGTTGGGATCCTTTTTTGTTTGGACCAAGTGAATGGCTTCTTGTGTAATGATGACTCCATCAAAGATCGACCTACCAGGAACAAACTTGGTTTGTTCCTCACTAATGAGAAGAGGAAGGAGTTTTTGGAGTCTCAGGGATAGGGTTTTAGTTAGAAGCTTGTATAAGGTGTTGCAAAGTGCAATTGGTTTAAAATCATTGAGGCTAATAGGTTTTTCTTTTTTGGGGATAAGGGAAATGAAAATGTTGTTTACTTCTTTTAGCAATTTACCAAAATTCCTAACTCCTAGAGCCTCAATGAATTCCTTCCCAATAAAGTTCCAAAACTTCTCAAAGAAGACAATAGAAAAACTATCTGGGTCTAGGGATTTATCTAGATTCATCTGCATTAGTGCTACTTTAACTTCTTCATTCAAGAATTTTTCTATTAAAATCTTATTGTGTTGTTTTGTGATGACACTAGGTATGTTTTTTAGTAGCTCTATTTGTTTATCTAGCTTAGAGAACTCATAGTTGTTAAGTATATTACTGAAGAAACGTATTGTTTTAGTAGAAACCTCTTTTGGATCACTGATTATATGCCCCATTTCATTATTAATGCATGAAATTCTATTAGTATTCCTTCTCTGTTTAGTACTATTATGAAAAAAAAATTGTATTTCTATCTCCAGCTTCAAGCCAAGTTTCCCTAGATTTGCGTCTCCAAAAAATTTCTTCTCTTGCTAATGTTTCCTCATATTCTTAAAGGAGTTCCTTTTTCTTTGAGGTAGAGTTCTTCATCCACTCCCGATTGAATAACCTAAGAAGTAACATTGCTCAACTCTTTTTCCAGATTCAGTTTTGAATCAAAGATGTTTCCAAACTTGTTTGAATTCCACTCCAATAGTTTCCTTTCGATCAATTTCAGCTTATATGCTACTATATACATCTTAGTGTTAGGAATAGTCCCAAGAGATAACTAGGAGGGGGGGTGGGGGGTGAATCATTTATCTAGAAGATTAAATTATTTATCCAATTAAGTATAGAAGAACATTAAGCACATATGCCATAACACATGAACACAATTTTGGTTACAGGGAAACCCAAATAGGTAAAAACCCTAGTGGTAATTGACAACGACTAAAACTGCACTAGTGTATAATGATCCATGTTAGAAGATCTTAAAACCCTATTAGGAATTGATATTTACAATGCAATAAATATAGTGACTTGGTCAAGGGTTGGACCCTGATAGGAGTTTTTTACAATTAACCCTGTTAGGGGTGAGGATACAGTGTCTGAGAGCTCACTGCTCAAATAGTGAAGGCTGCAACCTTCTGAATTTAATAGATACATGCTATATTTGGATCTTGGTGAATTGTGAGGTAGACCTATTTTCTTGATCAGTTCCAATGAATAGCATATACCCTTATCTTTTTCAGATAGGCCTTATGCTAATGGCACAACACTTCACAACTCCTTCTTTGCTTCTAACTCACTACCATACTTAGCAATCACAAAGGACTCCCTATAAATATATTTCCTCTAAATGATATAATCAAGTCAACCTATTAGAACCATCTTGAAATTATATTATAGAAACAATACAACTCCTGAATAACATCTTAGTCGGCTCTACTAAGCACGCAACACAAATTAAGACCGCGCAACTACATATGAGTAGACACATGACTTCACACTGTCAGCTCCACCAAATTAATTGCTACTTTCTTATCATGTTGAATTACATCATGCTCTCTTAACCAAACATTCTTAACTCTTCTCCAAACACTAATCCAAGTGCACATATCCAAATAATAGGCGTAACTACTACAATAATAAAAATAATGTCAACTTTGTCAAATAAACTCAGGAAATTGTAACTGACAACTAGAGACTTCATAACTCAGACTGTGCTACATATCAGACTCTGTGTCCATGAACATAGCATCATACACATGTCTACAACACAAATGTAAATGCATAAGGCTCCACCACAATCTTACTATAAATCACATATAGAACTCTTCCTGGGACCTGTCAGGAACACTTACTGAAATAATCAACTATATAACTATCTACACTCAGAATCAACCTCCGCGCTTATGATATCATGTTGATAATATATCTAGGAAACATATGCTCAAGTCTCTCTCCATCAGGCTTCTATGTACATTGCTTACCATATGTTGTCATCAATGACAAACATACAGTCAACATTGGCTTGCTGGAAAATCTCCAACAATCTCCCCGTTTGGCATTGATGGAAACATATCGAATGAAAAAACCACCATTCAAAATGAGAAATTATTTTATAACATTCTCCATTTCCTCAAAAAAACTCCCCCAAGGATGAATCCTCCATCTTTTACTATTTTATTTCTTCTTGCTAAATACTCACTCCCCCTTTCTATAATTCATTTATAACATTCTCCATTTCTTCAACAAAACTTCTTCAAGGATGAATCCTTCATCTCTTACTATTTTTTTTGTTTTTCATGATTATATACTTACTCCCCCTTTGACATCAATGGAAAAGGGTGCCAATCAATTAAGCATCAGTACTACTCCTGAAGTAGAGTACTCAACCATTCATTAGTCATTGAGGACTGATGCACTCCTGCAAACTCTAATCAGATTTAGGGAAGTGAATTACTCTGATCTTCTCCTTGAGATACTCAAATGTATCCTTAGGTAAAGGCTTTGTGAATATATCTTTTAGATGATCTTTTTCACTTACATATTCCAACATTACTTCTTTCTTTGCAGCTTTCTCTCTTAGGAAATGATACTTTATCGTAATGTGTTTTGTCTTTTCATGCCTCATAGGGTTCTTTGACATATTGATAGTGCTAGTGTTATCACAATGAAAAACAATGGGATAATCAATCTAAATAACTTGAAATATTTTATCATCTGCTTGATCCACACAATTCTAGAATAATTCAATGGTGCTGCAACATACTTAGCTTCTGCTATGGATTGAGAAATACAATTATGCTTCTTACTTGTCCAAGTAACAATTCTATCTCCAAGAAATATTGCTCCTCTTGGGGTACTTTTTCTATCATCCACGCAACCTGTCCAATCTGCATCTGTATATATATGGAGTTCTACATTTTCTAAATTAGGATACCATAAACCATAGTCTATAGTTCCTTTCAAATATCTGAATATCCTCTTTACTACCAAGAGATGAATTTTTTAGGTTCTGCTGCAAATATTCCAACTATACCAACTACATTGGAAATATCAGGTCTACATTGAGTAAGATAGATTAGTTTACCAATCATAGACTTACACAAGGTTATGTCTACTGTTGCTGAATCATCTTCTTTTGAAAGCTTGCATCCTATTATCATAGGGGTACTTACTAGCTTGCAATCATCCATATTGAATTTCTTCAATATCTCTTTCAAATACTTAGACTGATTAATGAAAATACCTTTTCCTGTCTATTACACATTCAGTCACAAAAAGTACTTGATAGGACCAACCATTCTCATTTCAAATTCTCTTTGCATCTCCTTCGAAAATTTGGCACTGATCTTGTCATTACCACCAAAGATAATGTCGTCAAAAAATATAGAAACTAATAATAGTCCATCAGGTGTCTCTCTTATGAATAAGTTACAATCTGCTGCTCCTTTCTTGAATCCAATCTTAGTCAAGTATCCATCAAGTCTTTCATAGTATGGTCTAGGGGCTTTCTAAAGTTAGGAGAGGGATTTCTTCAATCTACATACGATATCAGGTCTATCTGACAATGTAAATCCTTCAGGCTACTCTATGTATACTTCTTATTTAATCTCTCCATTCAGGAATGTTGACTTTACATCCATCTAGTATACCTTAAAGTTTTTGAATTTAGTATAGGATAAAAATAAATTTATGGCTTCCAATATCCTTACAGGGGAAAATTTGTTTGAATAGTCAATACCTTCTATTTGTGAATACCCTTTACATACTAGTCTTTCTTTGTTTCTTACCACTGTTCCATCCTCATTCATCTTATTTCAGAATATCCACTTGGTTCCAACCACATTCTTATCACTAGGTATAGGGACCAATTCCCATGTATCATTTTTAATTATCTAATCTAGCTCTTCTTTCATTTCTTCATGCTAATCTAAATCATTACATGCATCTTCAACACTTAAGGGGTCAATTTATGAAAGTAAACATACCTCTTCATTAGTTGTGGAACTCTTTTCTTTTGATCTTGTCACGACTTTGATGTTTTGATCTCCAATGATGTCTTCCTTTGAATGGTATCTATATGTGAATTTTGGAACATTAGGTGTGACTCTCTCATCTACCTTTTGTGTTTCTTCTTCACTTGTTTCAGGGTCATTGAACAAAACATCAATGATGTCAAACATTTCTTCAACAACTATATCACTACTGGTAGGTCTAGGTTCTTCTTCAATCATAGGTGCAATGAGAACTTTAAATGATCTTCTTCAATTTTTAGTTAAAACATCTATAAGCTTTTCTTTTAGTGGTGTAACCAAGAAAAATACCTTCATCATTTCTTGCATCAAACTTGCCAATGGCTTCATCTCTCTTGATGTCACACTTGCTTCCAAAGATTCTGAAGTATTTGACTATAGGTACATTCCCAAACCATAGCTCATAAGGTGTTGTGTCTAGGCCTAGCCTCCATTGAATTCTATTGATAGTATAGACTATAGTATTGACCATATCTGTCCAATAGGTTTGTGCGACCTTTCCTTCAATCATGATGGTGTGCGCTATATCAAGTATGATCCTATTCCTTCCTTCTACAATTCCATTCTATTGAGGGGTTCTAGGAGCACTTAGCTATCTCTTCATCCCATGTTCTTCGCAATACTCATAAAATCTATCAAAGGTGAATTCTCCTCCTTTATCTGATCTCATACATTTAATCTTCAATCTAGACTCTTTTTCAACCTTAGCTTCAAATATTTTGAACTTCTCAAATGCTTTTGATTTGTCTTTTAAGAATGCAACCCACATCATTCTAGAATAATCATCAACAAAGAAAATAAAGTACCTTTCACCATAGTATGTTCTTGTTTGAGTTGGTCCACATAAGTCTATGTCTATTAGATCCAACTTGTTCTCTACTAAATTGTTCTTTCTTCTGAATGAATTCCTCACATGCTTTCCCATTACACATTCCCTGCATATTGTATCAACTAGTTTTGCAATGCTAGGAAGGTCTCTTACTACCTTTACATTGCTTATCTTCACTATGTTATCAAAATTGATGTGGCATAGTCTTTTATTCCATAACCAACTATCATCTACTTTAGCAACAAAACAACTTGCTTAAGGATTAAGTTAAAAAACATTACATTTAGTCTTTGAACCAGATGCAATCATCTCTCCTTCTTTTTTATTAATGATGCACTTGTTGTCTTTGAATTCCAACTGATATCCTTTGTCAAGGAATTATCCAACACTTAGTAAGTTATGTTGCAGTCCATCAACATAAAGAACATCATCAGTGTTGTTCTTTCCATCCAAGGTGATAGCTCCTCTACCTATGATAGGTTTAGGAGTGTTGTCTCTAAATCTAACCATGCCACCTTTGTATCTATCTAGATGTACAAATCTATCATTGTCTCCTTTCATATGATGTGAGCAACCACTATCAATGATCCAATATGTCCTGATGTTAGCTTGTGAAATCAATGCCAACTCTTGTGCTTTTTTTTCATCTTCAAGGTCCATTTCATCAAACATTTTATCCATATCTTCAAGAGCAATGAATCTAATTTCATCTTTTGTTGAATCTTCATTTGATACTCCATCACCAGCATAGTAACATTATTTTGTATACTTAGGTTTGTAGTTATTTTTGAACTTCTTGACACTTGTAGGACACTTAGATGCAAAGTGACCAATCTTGTTACATGAAAAGAATTTGAATGGTTAGTGACTTTCATATTTCCATTTTCCTTTCCTTTCTTTCTTAGCAATCAAAGAAATGAAATCATCTATTTCTTTCTCTTCATCATCATGATCAAAATTACCAAAAGTGTTCAAGGATTTCTTCCCATGGACTGAGGCTTCGAAGGTTGTTTCACTTTTAGGCTTTGTCTTCAATCTTGAGATCTCAAAGGCTAAAAGCTTTCTAATTAAGGTCTCCCTTTTGAATTCTTCTGTGGAATGCATAGTTTCATCTAGGATGCATATCTTGTTGTCATATTCTGGTGTCAAGGTAGTCATCATTTTATCCATTATGTCTTCTTCTGAAATTTATTCACCATGTTTTTTTATTCTTGCAATTGCTTCATTAATCCTTTGATTATAGGCTCTGGCATTCTCATCAGGTAGAATCTCTAATGTATTGTATCTTTTCTTCCATGTCTTTCTATGTGCATTCTTGGCTTGAATATTTCCTTCAAACATGTCTTTTAGATACTTCCATATCTTATAGGCCTTGTCCATTTTCTTGATCTCTAAAAACTCACTGTCAGATAAAGCACTGATAAGGGCTTCTTTGGAAATATCATTTGAAGTGAACATCTCCTTTCACTTCAAGGTTGCATCATCCTTTGCAAGATCTGCTAGAGAGGGAATCTAAACTTCTTTCGTAGCTACTTCAAAAATCTCAAAGGCAATGCACTGTAAATGTGTTATCATTTTGTTTTTTTAGTCTAGATAGTTATCTCTATCAAACTTAGGACTTTCTTTCCTAAATAATGCCATCTGATCAACCTCAAGCTATTAAACTTTCTCTCTGAGGCACTTGGCTCTAATACCAATTATTAGGGATAGTCCCAAGAGATAACTGTGAGGGGGGTGAATCAATTATCTACAATATTCAATTCTTTATCCAATTAAATATAGAAGAACATTAAACACATACACAATAACACATGAACAAAATTTTGGTTATAGGGAAACCCAAATAGGTAGAAACCCTGGTGAGAATTGACACCCACTAAAACTATACTAGAGTATAATGATCCATGTTAGAAGATCTTACAACCCTGGTAGGAGTTGATAATTACAATGCAGTAAGTATAGTGACCTGGTCAAGGGTCAGACCTTGTTATGAGTCTTTTATAATTAACCCTGTTAGGGGTGAGGACACACTGTTCAAGAGCTCACTGCTTAAATGGTGAAGGCTACAACCTTCTGAATAAATGATATACGCTATATCTAGATCTTGGTGAACTTTGAGGTAGACCTACTATCTTGACCAGTTCCAATGAATAGCATATACACTTATCTTTGTCATGTAGACCTTCTGCTGATGGCATAATACTTCACAACTTCTGCTTTGCTTCTAACTCACTGCATTACTTAGCAATCACAAATGACTGCCTATAAATATCTTTCCTCTAAATGATATTATAAATTTGGTCTATTAGAACCATCTTGAAATCATATTAGAGAAACAATAAAACTCCCCAATAACATCTCAATCATCTCTACTAAGCATGCAACACAAATTAAGACCGCACAACTGCATATGAGTAGATGCGTCGCTTCACACTGTTGGCTCCACCAAATAACTGTTACTTTCTTCTCATACTGAATTATGTCATGTGCTCTTAACCAAACATTATTAACTCTTCTCCAAACACTAATCAAATTGCACATATCCAAATGATAGGCTCAACTACTACAATAATAAAAACAATATCATCTTTGTTAGATAAACTCAGAAAACTGTAACTGGAAAATGGAGACTTCATAACTCATACTGTACTACATATCAGACTCTGCATCCATGAACATAGCATCATACACATGTCTACAACACAAATGTAAATGCACAAGGTGCCACCACAACCATACTATAAATCACGTATAGAACTCTTCAGGGGACCTGCCAGGAACTCTTACTAAAATAGTCAACTATATAACCATCTACACTTAGAATCAACCTCTGCGCTTATGATATCATGCTAATAACATATCTAGCCAACATATGCTCAAGGATCTCTCCATCAGGATTTTGCACACACTACTTACCATATGTTTTTATCAATGACAAACATATAGTCATCACTGGCTTGCTGGAAAACATCCAACACTTGGATCTAGTTACCTTGGATTCAGACCACCATTGTTCTATCAAATTCAATATGTTAGGGTCTTTGAGCCAAGCTTGTTCAAATTTGAAGGGAAATTTTTTTGGTTTTGATTCCATAAGAATACTAAGTAGAATTAGGTAGTGATCATATCCATAAATAGGCAAGATATTAGTTTCAAAGGTATGGTTGGTATCACTAAGACTACCTTTAAGCAACAATCTATCTAATTTTTATGCAATGTTGTAGAATCGTTGTCTTCTATTATTCCATGTAAAGAAATTATCTTCTATGTGGATTTCTAGAAGGGAATTCTTGTCCTTCCAAATGGTGAAATCTCTTGCTACTAAGGGTAGTATATTTATACCCCCTCTTTCATCAGTAATTTTTGTGATGACATAGAAATCACCTCCTAAGATACAGAGTAAATCCAAGTTGTGTTTGAGGAAGGATTCAATTTCATACCAGACTGTTGGTTTATCCTTGTTTTTAATAGGGCTATATACTTTAATAATATTAAAAGTCAGATTATTTATAAAGTTTTTTACTAGTCCACTCATCCAGAATCACCTTCTTTATGTAATATTAATTGAAAGGCATCGAGGGTCCCATATGATAGCCAAACCTCCCGAAGCTCCAATTGCAGGCGAGTCTTCAAATTCCTAGATTCCTAATTTTATTTTAAATTTAAGCATTTATGTCCTATCCATCTTAGTTTCTAGAATTAAAATTATGTCTTCTTTAGAGCTATTAATGCAGTGTTTTATTATACAATACTTGTTATGGGAACTCATGCCCCTAACATTCCATGTTAGGATATTCATTTCTTAGTGGGAAGGAGCTTCCCCTTACCTACATTCATAAGTGATGTAATCTTGATCTATCCTACAACTTCTCCTACTAACAATCTCAATTCAGCATTCAACTTTCTACCCCTCATCTTAGATTTCTTGACACAGTCTGGAGAGCTACAAATATCTTTATAAAGGGAAATGCCTTAAGATTATGGTTCTTTTAATTCCAAATTACATAGATTAACTAATGTCTCTTCTACTTCCCTCCTTGTATCCTCGCAATCATCAAACTTGATTCATTCAATAAGGACATTCCTCTGAAATCCTAGTTCTTTTCTGTCATAAATCTCATGTAGGAATTGATCCTTTAGCTCATCTATTAGAGATTCTCCAAGATAGTCTAAAATAATCTTAACTTTGTCCTAAATTCTACCTATGTCATAATTCCCTACCCCAATGTCTGAATCCCTTGTTATCATCATATTAGAAATCGGTCCTTTAAGCTTTTCCATAATTACCGCTGAGACCTCATTAGAGCACTCACACTAATATTTTTTCTAGTTCACTATAGGAGGTTCCTATATAGGAATAAGAAGAGGATGAGGGTCTATTTTGTTAAATTCTAATGTGATATTGTTAACATTAGAAGGATTAATCTTGAAGCTAGATTGGGAAGGTTCTTTTGTTCCGGGAGATACATAACTAGATGTCAGACACTCTTGATCCTGTAATAGAGGGTTAACTAGTTGGTTTGACACCTTGCGACATCCACTGATGGGAGGTTTAGAAGTAGGAGTAGAAATGATAGAATCCATGGGAGGATTATCATGCTGAGGATCATTAATTTGAAGTGTAAATTCATTCATATTGTTCATAAAAGTGCATCTTATATTCTAATTTTGATGAGGGGAGACTAAATTTTTAATCACATTAATATTATGAGTATTTGAGAAATTAATACTTTTATCCTTCAATTTTTAATGATCCATGATTTGCATATCATAGGATGTGGAGTTTTCCTTAACTTCATTCCTCTTAATACTATATTCAATAATTATAGGGTTAATGGTAAATGAAGACATTTTACTATTGATTTCAATAGGTGGAATAAGGTTTTCATTTATATTCATTATTACAATAATAATCCTACCTGTATGTTCTTGATCATATTTTATAGAATCCAAAAAAGTACATATGTTGTTTCCTATCTTACTCAAAGCTTCTCTGCCCGTAAATTCCATGGCGAGGTCCTTAAGAAGCACTTCTCTTTCTAAAAGAAAATTCTTAATCATGGAGGACATAAAGAAAGGAGTACAATTTAGGGTTGTAAAATCTATATTTCTAAATTTTAGTATTCCTTCAGCTATTAGTCCATCCTTTATACTTTTGCATTCGAAGTAAATGAAATTTTTAGGGAGTATCGATATACTTACATCATTTCACATTTCTAGTGTTAACCACTAAGAAATCTTATTGGTCGGTACTCCAAATCCATTCCATTTGCAAAATAGTCCATACCCCGCACAAAATCCTTCTTTTAGATCTATTTTCAAATTTATTTTATTAGGGCATCCAAGGGTAAGAAAATCAGGCCTAGGGTTTGGTTCTATGCTAGAGTTTTGTTTACATAGATTTTTAAAACTTCCTAGAGGGGTTTCATAACTAGGAGCTCCTTCTAATGGAACTTCCCTTCTATGGAAAATTTTCTCCTCATAATCCAAGTTAGGTACATTCTTAAGAAATTCAGGTGAAGAGTATATATTGTTCCTAAGAAATTTAGTCTGATTGGTACTAATCGCGACTAGCTAAGATCCATTCTAACAATGATAGTACCATTGTCTTTCTTATGCCCTAAATTCACCATCCCCACATATTCTCTTACACAATTACCAATTACTTTCGACGTTTCTATATGCATTAATTCGACTGAGATATCAGTGATGTAGCCCAAACCCTTAAAAAAAAATAATAAGAAAAATGTACAATACAGATTTTTAGAATGCTAGATTCTTCATTCAACACGTCCAACTCTACTCTGCTTCAACCATGAAAGAAAACAACTCCTTATTACAATTTAAAAAATTACCATATTTGGTAGATTTTTGAGAAAATTAGATTTTTTCCATTTTTGGTAATTTTCAAAACCCATCCTACAAATCCTAATTTTTTCCCAAAAAAGCCCCCAAATAAGGCAAGATGAATTTTGAACTAACCTATGAGATCAGAAACATGATTTTAGATTTATTACAAAAGCAAATTTTCTAAAAATTGGAAAAAAACATGAAAAGCCAATTTTGGATTCCAAGATGATATTTTTAGGTCCCACAAAAAAGTTGATTGGCCACCAATCAAACAAAGCTCTATCAATAAACCAACTAAATCCTCCTCATGCAACTTCCTCTAAAATTTCAACCAAAACCCACATCCGAGTCAAAAGTTATGACCCATGGAAGTAAAGTTTGACCAAAACCAACATCTGAGTCAATTGGGTTGACCCTTGGATGCTCCTGCATCATTCTCCCTAGTTTGAAAAGAACGTAGGTCTTGCAAGTTTGAGTTCTCAAACTGATTCCATTTAGGCTCATCTAGCTTCTTCAAATCCCATTCTGTGATCCAAGTACTATCTGTCATTGCTAACCCTTCCCACTGCACAAGATATCTATTGTACTCACCCTGACGATTTTGAACAATTTTCTTGTCTACAATCTGTGTGACATTTTCCTTCTTGATGGGAATAGTGTGTGTCTAGTCCACCTCATGCTCATTTTCAATAGAGGCATCCTCTTCATTGAAAGTATATAAGTCAAAGATATTAAACATAGAGGAAATATCAAGACCACTCGGGAGCTCTACCTCATAAGCATTATCATTAATCTTCTTCAAAACCTTGCAGGAACCAATTTTCTTATACTTCAATTTGTGATAAGTCCTAGTAGGAAACCTATCACTTCATAAATAAACCATCACTTGATCACCTGCATTAAAAACTTGATACCTTCTAGTAGCATTTGTGGAAGCTTTGTATCACTCGTTGATGTCCTATAACTTTTGCATTACATCTTCCTACAACTGGTAGAGTTGTTCGACAAAGGATTCTCCATGATCACTGACTCTATCACCCACAGGAAGCTGCACCAAATTGAGAACACTCTAAGGATTTCTACCATAAACAATTTGAAAAGGTGACTTACCAGTTGACTTGTTCACTTAGTTGTTATAAGAAAATTCTACCTAGGGTAATAGAAAATCCCATTATGTGGGCTTCTCTCCAACAATGCATCATAACAAATTACCCAAACTTTGGTTGACCACTTATGTTTTCCCATTATTTTATGGATGATAAGCACTACTAAATTGAAACTTAGTCTGCATCTTTTTCCATAAGGTTTTCCAAAAATGACTCAAGAACTTAGCATCTGAATTAGAGGTGATCATTTTTAGAACCCCATGCAATCTGACTATTTCAGAAAAGAATAACTCAGCCACCCTAGTGGCATCATTAGTCTTCTTACAAGAAATGAAATGAGACATTTTCGAGAATCCATCCACAACTACACAGATAGAGTCATTATCTCATTTTGTATGTGCCAGTCCCAATAAAAAATCCATACTCAAGTTTGTCCAAATTCCTACTGGTACTAGTAATGGCATGTACAATCCAGTGTTCTTGGAGTTCCCTTTGGATACTTGAAAAATTCAACACCTTTCCACAAACCTGGTGATATCTTTCTTCATCTTTGGCCAGTAGTACTTAATTGCTACCAAAGCTATTGTTTTATCCTTCCCAAAATGCCCAGCCATACCACTGCTATGAAATTATCTAATAATATTTTCCCCTATTGAGCCTATAGGAACACACAACTGCTTCCCCTTGAATAAATAACCATCTTTCATGAGATACTCACCTTGAATAGTGTATGCATGCCTAGGTACTGCATTCTTCAACTGATCAACAACTTCCCAAAATTCACTATCAGATTCATAGAAGTCTTTGATTCCATCAAAGTCAACCATTTTCATTCCCATGATGGCCAGAAGCACAACTCACCTGCTCAAGGCATCTACAACTTGATTAGATTTTCATGATTTATGCTTCATAACCAAAGTAAACCCTTGCAGGAAAGCAACCCATTTTGCATATCTACTGGTCAATTTCTTTTGTGTGTTCAAGTATTTCAGACCAATATGGTCGGTAAACAACACACATTCTTTGGCTACTAGATAATGCTTCCAATGTCTCAAAGCTTGCACAATTGTACCAATCTCTAAATCATATGTAGAATATTTCCTTCACACATCATTTAATTTTTCACTAAATAAGGCAATGGGTCTACCTTTTTGACTGAGTATAGCATGAATGCCCACATGTGAGTCATCATAGTCCACTTCAAACACTATATCAAAATCTAGGGCCAGTATTAGAGCTTCAGTGACCTTCTTCTTTAGGTATTGGAAACTCTCTTCAGCCTCTTAGGTCCATGAAAAATCCTAACCCTTAGTGCAGTCTATCATAGGTGCTACAATGTTGCTGAAATTATGAATGAACTTTCTATAGAAAGTATCCAAGCCATGCAAACTTCTCACCTTGGTGATACTACGTGGACTAAGAAATTCGAGAATGGCTCAAAATTTCTCTGGATCCATCTTGACACCATCTAGAGAAATGAAAAATCCTAGAAAAACCAAGCTTGCTTGCATGAACCTGCACTTCTTCAAATTAGCAGAGAGTTTCTATCTTCTCAATACCCCGAATATGATCCCCAAGTATTGCAGAAGTTCTTCCTTCCCTTACTAAAAATTAGTATATCATCAAAATAAACTACTACAAACTTACCAATGTAGGGATGCAACATAGTATTCATGAGTCTCAGGAAAGTTCTAGGTGCATTTGATAAACCAAAAGGCATAACCTTCCATTCATACAAACCATCCTTAGTTTTGAAAGCAATTTTTCACTCATCCCCCTCTTGGATGTAGATCTAGTGGTATCCACTTTGTAGATGAATCTTAGAGAAATATGTTGCTATAGGAAGAGCATACATCATATCATCCAAATGTGGGATAGAAAAATGATACTTCATGGTTATCGTATTGATGGCTCAACTATCTGTGCACATCCTCCATGTTCCATGTTTCTCTAGGGTTAATAACATCAGGACATCATAGGAGCTCATAAGATAAGATCAATATGATGTTGGATATCTCATTTTTGGGGGAGTACCCCAGGTAGATCCTCTAGAATGACATCTAAATATTCTTCCAACATCACAACTACTTCTAGTGGTATAGTCAAGTCTTCCTCTTTCCCCTTTTACACTACCAATGCATAACAACACAGTGTTACTTTCATATCCTTGACAAGTTACCTTTCAAATAGCACACTTTCAGCTTTCCCATCATACCTGAGAGGTAACAAGATTAGCTTAGATCCATCGTTCCACAAGGTGTAAGTATTCTTTTCTCCATTATAAATAACCTTTCTATCATATTGTGAGGGATGAACTAAGAGGACATGGCATGCATCCATCGGAATCACATCACACCAAAGCACATCCTTGTAGATCTTCCCTATAGAAAATAAAACAAGGCACCTCTTATCTACCATTACTTTATTACCCTTTTTCAACCACGCAATCCGATAGGGACGAGGGTGCTTTTCACATTGGAATTTTAGTTTCTCTACCATTTCTTTTGAAAACATGTTCTCACAACTACCTCCATCAAAAATTACTTGACATACCTTTCCTCTTGAGGTACACCTTGTTCAGAATATGTTGGTTCTGAGCCGTGAATCATCAACACCTTTCTCCTCTACATCCTCCTTGACTGGAATAATTATTGTCCTTCTCATCATGAGACTTTCTCTGATATCCAGAGACACCTCTTGTTCAGATCCTTCATTGTCAACTTGGGCTAGGTTCACTCTGGATGGCCCTCCTTGATTTCCATCTTGCATGTTAAAATTGGAACACTCGAAGGCCATATTTCCTTCTTCTCCACATCTAAAACAAGTGAACGACCTTCTTTGGCCTTCCCATCCTCTTCCATTACCATAGCCTCTACCACGTTGAAATCCCCTTCCTCTTTGTTTATTTGATGGAGTCTGATGGGCTTCTTATTGTTTCTCACTTCCTTGACTAGAACTTGAGCCTCCTTGATATGGAGTTGGTGTACCCCTTCATCCTCCTCTATTCTTATGATTGTACTGCCTATTTTTCTTTTCTTCATCTTTCAGAGCCAACTGATAGGCATCCTCCATGTAGTTGATCTAATGCATGCTTAGCTCATCTTGAATAATGAATTTCAAACCTTTCACATACGTTACAGTCATCTATCCATTACTTTCTTGATGCTTTATATAGATTGACAACTTATTAAATTCATCTGTATAATCTTACAGGAAGATAAATTATGTTTCAAGTTCTAAAACCTCCAGAAGTGTGTTTGAGCATAATCCATAGGTACAAATTTTTCTCTCATCTTTTTCTCCATTTTTCTCCATGTCTTGATTTTATCCTTTCCTTTCTTTTCTCAGGCATTTTGGAAATGATCCCACTAGATCATGGCATATCCCTTTAACTTGGTTCATGCAAACTTAATCTTCTTTTCTTCTGTCATAGACTTCCATTCAAAAAAATTTCCCATCTCGTTCAACAAATCTATTAATTCCTTTGGCTTAAGACTACCTGCATAGTCTAAAACGTCTACCTTGATCACTTTATTTTTTCCCTCTAAGGCTCTTAGCATCCTTTCTTCGAAGCTCAGTCCTTCTTCTTGTCCTTCTTCTATTTCTTCATCTTCTTGGCTAGCCTCTCCATCAGATTCAGATCCTTGTCTCTCTAATATTTGATTTTCCAATCGGCTCATGAGACATACTACTTATCTTTGCAAACTTATCATATCTCTCTACATCTAGGCAAGACCTCTTCCTCTTCCTTGTCCTCTCCTAGGCATCATCCTGCTCTGATACCAAATGATGTAGCCCAAACCCTTCAAAAAATGATAATACGAAAAATGCACAATACAAATTTTCAGAATTCCAAATTCTTCATTCAACTTCTCCAATTCTACTCTGCTTCTACCATGATAGAAAATAACTCCAGATTACAATTTCAAAAATTACCATATTTGGCACATTTTCATCAAAATCTTATTTTCCATTTTTAGTAATTTTCAAAACCCATCCTATGAATCCTAATTTTTCCCTAGAAAAGCCCCCAACTAAGGAAAGATGCCGAGTCAAAATTTATGACCCCTGAAATTAAAGTTTGACCAAAACCTACATCTGAGTCAACTAGGTTGATCCTCAGATGCTCCAGCATCAATCAGGGATGAAGATAGCTGTGTCTGCTTTAAGATTCTTGATTTTTCTATAGTCAAAGTTTGGTTGCCAATCTAAAAACACAAAATTACATCTTTTAAAGTTAGGGCATTTCGAAGATAACAAATCCTTCTTTATTTTATTGTTAATGCATTTTTAAAAAAAAAAACCTTTAGAAAGTTTAACTATACTTACCTATTCTTGAAAGTTTAGTTTAAACCATTGTATTATCTCATCTTTAGTCGATCCAATACCCATCCATCTAGAAAAGATCCTTTCTTCTTGCATATATTTACTACCATATCCAGATATCCCTTATTATAGCTAGGGTATATATTAATAGCCTCTGCTTGTTATGAATATTCTACATCTTGTTGCCGAGAGATTGGGGAAGCTATTGTTTTGAATTGATCATTTTGATGAGGGTTTAGAGGTTGGGATATCCATTTTCTTTTATGTGGTGGTGTATATTTCCTAAAAAACTAGCTCGGCTTAGTACGTAGTAAAACCCTATTATTGGAATCCTCATTCCCCACCTGAACTACATCATTCCTCCGCCTATGAGGAGAGGATTAAATATTGGGCTTGTGAGGAGGCTCTAGGTTCTTGAGTGAGTTGAACTTTTTTGCCAATGATAAAGGCTCAAGCATAGAGTGGAAGGGGACTAGCATTTTCTTCTTTTGATTTTTATGATTTACAACCTCTTTCCATCCTAAATCCTCTACTAATACCTTGTTCTTGAGATTTTTCCTAGGGCACAATTGTTCTCCTAGCATTCCACCTCTCCTCTTTGTAAACCAAGTGTCATCAGAGCAGTAACCCAGTGAATCCCTACAATGAGGAGACCATAATGCCCTGACAACTTGGTTGTATTTGATGCCTTCCAGACCAGACTTCAAATGGATTGAGGAAAAACTAACCAAGTTCACATATTTGGTTTAGAGAACAGAGCAATCTATTTCTCTAAAGAAGTAACACCGCAAAAATTCCAAGGATTGCGAAAAAGCGGAGCCATTTTTGAACAAGTCTTTCTCTAATAGTTTTAATTCAATCCTATTTTTTTGGGGATCATCAATCTATCACCCAAATAGGAGAAGATTTTAAATCAAATCCAATCCTTAGTTTGCACAATCACAAGGTCTTGTTTTAATTGTTTTCAATTATTGTATTATATTTTCTTATAGAAAAACTTGAAAATACTTTAGAAATTTTAGGAAAAGTTTAGGCTGTTGTGATATTGCTACATTTGGATGGTTGGATGACTTTTAAAATTAGAATTTGACTTTTTGATAGAGGAATTGTATTTGGAACTTCATTTTGAGTGGGTGGCCTCTTTATTCCAATATTATTTACAGTTGCTCTTTCTATGCTGTATTCTCATTATAATATTTTCAATAAAATGTCATTTAATGACTCCTTCAACTATATCCTTTTAAAAAATTTGACAATCATGACTAATGCAGAAAAATATAAAACGGACTCTAACGACGATACATTCAAAACTAAAAAATGTATTGTTGTTTTTCTATTTATAAATTCTTTGTAACATCATGACAATTATTCACCACGATAATGTTGCTGTTAATCATAATTTCTATGTATAAAATGATAATAAAATATCAAACAAATAATCAAAATGAGAAGTTAAATTTGGATACTGCTAAACTGCGGCAATGATTACATAAGCATGAAGTATAAATAAAAAGGCAAAATCAAGAGTTCTGTAAACATAGTCACCATATGATAAAATATGACAATTATAATAGTAATCTATACAAATGACCATTATGTATTATAAGCCATTTTATTATGTTATAGATGGCAAAGATCAATACAATCATTTGGATAAATGAAAAAAAACATTCCTTGAGTGCTTTCTAACCCTTAGTGCATTATCTTGAAAGCCCATATAGACAGTGTGTGCAATGGCCTTCCATTCCACCCTACACTCATAGCACATCCATTCTTCTCCATAGAAAAACACTCCCCATTAAAATATTCCTTAAGCAGTAGCCTTGTCTGATACCAAGCCTGATAGCTGAATTTCTTTTCTCTAAATCCTGCCTGTGTGAAGAAAGACCTCCACACATCCATTTTTACGTGTCCCACTTTTCTGTCCGTCCACTCACACGCTATCATATTTCTTAATTGACTCCCACAATAGACAGTTTCACACTTGATCCTTCTTAAATCATTTCTGTCGGGTAGCATGGCCTCCAAACAATCAAAGTAAGCACTGTAATACAAAAGCGCTTCAATGAACCGGTCAGAGGAAAAGGGGGAATTATGCTTCCCTTCTACTTCTGAAATCACCAAAATGTGGGGATTTAGTTTCTTGATTACATTAACAGTATTTCCTAGAAGAGTAGGGTCATATATTAAAGTTCTGAAAATAGTTGGAGCAGTCACTGCCATGAACTCATTTTCTTTAATATCAAATAAATCTTCGTTGATCTCCTCCAACTTTGAGACATTGATTGAGCAGAATGAAAATGGAATTGCTAGGGATCTAGCAAACTTTGTAATCCTTCTTCCACTATCTTCTAGATCATCGTAATTCACACCAACAGCTGTGATCTTGAGATGCTTGACTGAAGAAGAAGAAGATCTTAGAGAAAGGGACTGAATCAATGCTGCCCATTCGCACCCACTCCGAATTCCCAAATCAATCACATGAATTATTTTCACATGCCTCACGGCATCAATGACGGCTGTTGAAGGACGTGGATGCCAGCAGGATAGAGTTTAATCTTCCATGTCCTCCATACTTCTCTCCCTCCTAACTGGTCGTGCTTTTTGCCTTGTCGCATGATCACAAGGCAGTATTGCTGGTCTTGTGATCATGCGACCAACCTTCTCTACCCTGATGTTTAACTACCCCTGCTTCTATCCACCTTCCACACCTACCACCGGTTGTGCCTCATGTCTTGTCGCATGATCGCATGGCTTCATTCCCACTCATGCGATCATGCGACCTCTCTACTTGCCCAGCTCTTTTTGAACTGCAACCACCGATTTAAATGTGATTGCCTAAAGCTTGCCTGATTTTATTTTTATATGCGAACCTGCGATAATTTTGTGTGGGGCCCTCTCCTTTCACCTTTTCGCATGATCGCATAACTCTTATTTGGTTTATGCGATCATGCGACAACCTTAAAACTTTTGCTAGCGTTACCAATCCAGCGTGGGCCCCCTCTATTGCTCTTGTCGCATGATCACATGAGCATTATTTTATTCATGTGATCATGCGACTAGCCTGTTTTTCTTCTGCCAACCACTGTATTAAATGCAGTATATTTTATATTCTATTTTCTTTGACGTTTCTCTCAATCAGACATTCTCCAAGCATTTCTAGAATTTTCTAGGCAGATTATTTTGTAGAAAAAGAAAAATGTTTTCTCAGTTTGGTACGCTGAAAATAGATCTCTATCTCTGCAAGATAGATGGGCGATAATGTGAGCATACTGGCAGGTCTGTAAATCTGAAAAAACTTGGCATTAATATATATAAAATTATTATTATTTCTGAGGTTTGATACTCTGTTTACTCTATTTTCAGCATTGTATGTGTGTATCTTCCTCCATCAAATTGGTATCAGAGCAGGTTGTTATTGAAGGGAAAATATCTGTTGGAGATTGAAGCACAAAAGGGATTTGGGTATTGTTTCCTGGATGAATTTCATTCTGGGTAAATAGCAAATAAAAAAAAAGGGGTTTTATAAAAAAGGAGAAAGTGTTACTAGTAAACCATGGCAAGAACCAGTGGGAGTATTTCTCAGCCTCAGATTTCAATCTTTAATGGAAAAAATTATGACTATTGGAGCATAAAAATGAAGACTCTTTTTTGTTCACAAGATGTTTGGGATTTAGTGAAAAATGGGTTTCCTGAACCACTAGATCAGCAGGCATATCAGGCCCTTTCACAAGCAGATAAGAATTTATTGAAGGAAAATAAGAAGAAGGATGCAAAGGCACTATTTTTTATTCAACAAGCAATGGAAGAATCAATCTTTCCAAAGGTTGCAGCTGCCACAAAATCAAAACAAGCATGGGCCAGTTTACAAACAACATACCAAGGCACAAGCAAGGTAATAATGGCAAAATTTTAGATACTTAGAAGGGATTTTGAAAATTTACAAATGAAAGACTCAGATTTAATAGATGCATTTTTCACTCATGCAATGTCAATAGTAAATCAGTTAAGGACCTATGGAGACACTGTTGAAGATCAAAAGATTGTGGAAAAAATACTTAGAAGTCTGCCTGCTAAATTTGATGCTGTAGTGATAGCTATTCAAGAGGCCAAAGATCTTTCTATATTATCAGTAGATGAATTAATGGGGTCACTTTTAGTCCATGAACAAAGACTGAACCGAACATGGTCATCATCATTTGAGAATGCATTCAAGACTCAGCTCTCATTTGGCAAGTCAAGAGGGGGATCAAACAATAGTAGAGGCAGAGGACGTTTCTCATCAAGAGGAGGAAGAGAAAACACACAATTTGAAAGTAGAAGACCACCATCAAGCCCACACGCCCATTCTACATCAACAAGAGGAAGGGGGAGCAGTCACTCTCAAAGCTATCATCAAGGAGAAAGGTATGACAAATCTAACATCCAATGTCACTACTGTAGCAAATTTGGGCATTATGCATCAGAATGTAGGAAAAAGTAATATGATTTGAATAAGCAAAAGGCACATTTTACAAATGAAAATCAGTTAAACACTAGTGAACATGACACAATATTCATAGCATGCAATGTAGCACAAGAAAGTTCTAAAGAACTGTGGTTCTTAGATAGTGGATGCAGTAACCATATGAGTTGTAAAAAGGAGATGTTTTCAACAATAGATGATTCAGTAAAATTAGAAGTTAAGTTGGAAAATGATCAAAAAGTTTCAGTTATGAGAAAAGGGTTAATTAACATAAAAATAAAACAAGGCAAAGATAAACAAATTTTAGATATTTACTATGTTCTCGGATTACAACACAACCTTATAAGTATTGGGCAATTGGTACAAAAGGGTTATAGAGTACACTTTGAGATTGGTGAATGTGTGATCCTAGATAAGAAACCAAGCAATAGGCTGATTGCAAGAGTTGAAATGACTAAGAATATGATGTTCCCACTAAGAATTCAAAGTGGATTAATGATAGAGCCACAAGGTTTACAAAAGGTTGCTGAAATAGCTTTTAAAGCCTCATACAAAAATGAATCTTAGCTATGACATTTAAGGCTTGGGCATTTAAACTTCAAAAGATTACAACTGTTATACAAGAAGAAAATGGTATATGGGTTGCCTCAAATAGAGCCACTTAAAACCACATGTCAGAGTTGCATATTGGCAAAGTAATATGGGAAATCATTTCTAGTCGGGGAGTCATATAGAGCAAAACAACCATTAGAAATAGTACATTCAGACATTTGTGGACTTATGCAAACACCTTCCATTAATGGAAAATTTTATTTTATAACGTTCATTGATGATTTCAGTAGAAAAGCATGGGTTTATTTCTTGAAGTATAAATCTGACACATTTGCTATTTTCAAAGAGTTCAAGGCAAAAGTTGAAAAAGAAAGTGGATATTCTATCAAGACATTGAGAACTGATCAAGGTGGAGAGTATATCTCAACTGATTTTCAGAATTTTTGCAAAGAAAATGGCATACACAAACAATTTACAACAAGGTATACACCTCAACAAAATGGAGTAGCAGAGAGAAAGAATAGAACAATCATGGAAATGGCACGTAGCATGATTAAGGAAAAACACTTACCAAATGAATATTGGGCTGAAGCAGTTTCATGTTCAGTGTATATTTTGAATAGGTGTCCAACAAAAGCAGTGATAAATAAAACATCAGAAGAAGCTTGGAGCAAAATGAAACATAACATATCACATTTAAGAGTTTTTGGATGTGTGACATACTCATTGATACTTCAAGAGTTGAGAAGAAAATTAGATGACAAAGGAGAGAAATGTATATTTGTGGGATATAGTGAACACTCAAAGACATATAAGCTATACAATCCCATTACAAAGAAGCTAATAGTAAGCCATGATGTTGAATTTATTGAAGAAGAAGCATGAGATGGTAGCATAGATAAAATAAATTCAAGCACACCTAGTGTCCTACAAGAGAATGAAGAGGATGAAATTCAGGTTGCAAATTCTCCTACACAAGCAAATGCACCTAGAACACCTTCAAGAGCTCCTAGCACTCCAAATCCCACTATAACAAATAATAATAGCACTGAATCTTCTGATCCTACACTTGCATCTTTAAGGTCTAGGTCCATAAACACATCAAAGAAGACAATAAGTCTTAGGGAGATTTATGATGAAATTCAAGAAGATGAAAATGCTAATTTTTGTTGTGATTTTGCATTGTTAACACATGCTGATCCAATTTATTTTGAAGAAGCCATAAAAGAAGACAAATAGATTGCAGCCATGGATGAAGAGATTCGGTCAATAGAAAAAAATGAAACTTGGGATCTAGTAGAACTTCCTAAAGGCAAGAATGTGATTGGAGTAAAATGGATTTATAAGACAAAGTATGATGTTGATGGAAAAGTAGCAAAGCACAAGCCAAGACTAGTGGCAAAAGGTTTTATACAAAAGCCAGGTATAGATTTCAATGAAACATTTGCACCCGTAGCAAGAATGGATACAATAAGAATGGTCCTATCTATTGCAGCTCAAAAAAAATAGAAAGTTTATCAAATGGATATGAAATCAGCATTCTTAAATGACATTTTGGAAGAAGAAGTGTATGTAAATCAGCCACCTGGTTATAAAGTTTTGGGAGAAGAACATAAAGTATGTAGATTGAAAAAGACATTATATGGTTTGAAACAAGCTCCTAGAGCTTGGTACAGCAGGATAGATTCTTATTTTGTAAATAATGGTTTTAGTAAATGTGGGAATGAACTTACTTTGTATATCAAAGTAAATGATGAAGGAAAAATTTTGATAGTTTGTTTATATGTAGATGATTTGATATTCACAGGAGATATGAAAACTAACACATTCAAGGCAGCCATGAAAAAAGAATTTGATATGACTGATTTAGGCCTCATGAGATACTTTTTTGGCATGGAGGTAAGTCAAAATGATCAAGGAATTTTCATATGTCAAAGCAAGTATGCTGGTGAATTGTTGAAAAGATTTAAGATGACAAAAGTGTATCCAGCCCCTACACCAGTTGCATTGGGTTTGAAGCTTAGTAAGGATGATTAAGGTCCAAGTGTAGATCCAACTTTATTCAAAAGATTAGTGGGCAGCCTCATGTATTTAACCACCACAAGACCGGATATCATGTTTGGTGTTAGCCTTATTTCCAGATTTATGGAGAAATCAAAGGAATCACATTGGAAAATTGGGAAAAGAATTTTGAGATACATAGTTGGAACAAAGAATTTTAGAATTTTGTATACATTTTCAAATGATTACAAACTGATTGGTTATACAGACAGTGATTGGGGATGTAGCATGGATGATAGAAAAAATACTTCCAGATACATTTTTCATCTCGGTTCTGGAGCTATCTCTTGGGCATCAAAGAAACAATCAATTGTTACTCTCTCATCAGCTGAAGCAGAGTATGTAGCAGCCACATCAGCATCTTGTCAGCAGTTTGGTTGAGGAGAGTACTTTCAGATTTGGGGCATCATCAAGAAGAAGCTACGAAGATCTGTTGTGATAACAATTCAACAATAGCCTTATCTAAAAATCATTTATTTCATAAACAAAGCAAACATATTGATACCGGATATCACTTCATTAGATAATTGGTAAAAAATGATGACATATATCTTGAGTTTTGCAGGTCAAATGAACAACTCGCTGATATTTTCACAAAACCACTGGCAAAAAATATTTTTGAACATCTTTGGAAAGAAATCGGCATTGCGGACATAATTGACAGTGAAGATTAAGGGGGAGTGTTGAAGGACGTGGATGCCAGTAGGACAGAATTTAATCTTCCCTGTCCTCTGTACTTCTCTCCCTCCTAACCGGCCGTGCTTTTTGCCTTGTCGCATGATCACAAGGCAGTATTGCTGGTCTTGCGATCATGCAACCAGCCTTCTCTGCCCTGACGTTTAACTGCCCCTGCTTCCGTCCACCTTCCGCACCTACCACCGGCTGTGCCTCATGCCTTGTCGCATGATCGCATGGCTTCATTCCCACTCATGCAATCATGCGACCTCTCTACTTGCCTAATTCTTTTTGAACCGCAACCACTGATTTAAATGCGACTGCCTAAAGCTTGCCCAATTTTATTTTTATATGCGAACCTGCAATAATTTTGTGTGGGGCCCTCTCCTTTCACCTTTTCGCATGATCGCATAACTCTTATTTGGTTTATGCGATCATGCGACAACCTTAAAACTTTTGCTAGCGTTACCAATCCAGCGTGGGCCCCCTCTATTGCTCTTGTCGCATGATCGCATGAGCATTATTTTATTCATGCGATCATGCGACCAACCCGTTTTTCTTCCGCCAACCACTGTATTAAATGCAGTATATTTTATATTATTTTTTCTCTGATGTTTCTCTCAATTGGACATTCTCCAGGCATTTCTAAAATTTTTTAGGCAGATTATTTTGTAGAAAAAGAAGAATGTTTTCTCAGTTTGGTACGCTGAAAATAGATCTATGTCTCTGCAAGATAGATGGGCGATAATGTGAGCATAGTGGCAGCTCCGTAAATCTAAAAAAACTTAGCATTAATATATATAAAATTATTATTATTTTTGAGGTTCGATACTCTGTTTACTCTGTTCTCAACATTGTACGTATGTATCTTCCTCCATCAATGGCTTGGACGGCTGTGAATTGTAGGACTTTCCCAAAGGGAAGTACAGTAGTGCAGAGAGGACGTACATAATATAACTTACCTTTTGCGTTGACATTATTGTAGTTGTCAGTGAAATCTTTTTTGTAGTTCTCGCTGAAATCAGCTGTTCTTTCTTTCCTCTTATTTGGTTCACTGAAGGTGAGGCGCTGGATTCTCTCTTGGAGGGCATCGGAAAAGTAATAGCAGAGCCTCTCTATAGGGTTTCCCAGATGTGAACAGAATTTCATGCATTGGTTTAGCAGCCTAGAGGCTTCTTCATATCGCTCGCTGCTCACCAACTCTGCCGTGGCCAAAAGGATATGCGCCAATTCAATCCCGTTCTGGTCTATACTAGGCAGGGAGGGAATGGCGAAAGAGTAATTCGGATTGAAGCTCTCCGCAGCACATGCATGGATGTACTGACCGCCCGCCGGTTTAATGGTTTCCTCAGATGACAAGGTATTCCCATATATATCTGCTATGGGAACAAATAATTGATGACCAGTGATGACATCAGGTGTTGATGGAAATTCCTGAAACTTACCAAACAAATTTTGATCATCTGTCTTCTGATTCATCTGATAAAACTGACAGTCTAGCAGATCAGGGATATTTTGCTCCTCATATGGGTTGTCAAGTGGGTAGTCCGATACAGATAGAATTGGAGTTGCGTCTCGTACTTCACCCATTTTTTATTATTTCTTTCTAATCTGTGAGAGGCACAATTAATTGTGATCAACTCTCTTGGCCGATTAATATCGCATCTAACCCAAAAGAATTTTCTGAGTTTTTCGTTCGTTCCAAATAGGTACGTACAAGTACCTTATCTGTAATCTTCGAACTTACAGGGAAAGCTCTTGTTCGATGTAACATCACAGATGACAACCTTCAACGTTGCAGATTTCGTTAAATTAAAATATTTTGATGGAGTTTTATAAGAGATAAATGTAATATTGTGTCTTAGCTCACATCGGTTAAGCCCCTAAAAAAACAAAAAAACAAAATATTTGATAATAAACTAACTAAACTTAAAATTGGAGTTGTCCTCAACAAAATTAAAAACTAATGTTAAGGGTGATACTATATATGTGCATATATGTTTTCAGTTTTCTTATAAAGATGAAAATGAATGCTCATGTTATTAGAAAATATGTGGGAGAGCTTTTTAATAAAAATTATATCTTAGTATGTACATTGATATATAGATAAACATTATCTTGACTATAGAATAAAAGGATTAGACAAGTAAAAATTCAATTTTATAAATTTAGATATATTTAAATTAAAATTTTATAATTTAATATAACTCTATAGATAGAAGTGACTTAATGATCAATAATATTTGTATGTAAAATATGTATTCATAGATCTAATAGATTTCTTTAGAGCTCACAAAATATTAGAAAATTTTACATATCTCACACATTTATAGAAGTATGGATCATTTTCTTACACAACTATAGAAAACAATGACAAAATTTCATAAACCAAGAAATTTCTTATAAATTAGTATGTATACAAGTAATAATTAAAATAGATCCTTCTAGCATACAATAAGGGACCCATGATCATAACTCTACAATATAGTTGCACTCCTACGTTGCATTCATATTTCAAATTAAATTCAGTCTTGAATACTTGATGGAATCAAGAATGTCATACTTATCATATTCAAATATATAAATTTCCCTTGAATTTATACGAATCATGTGTAATAATTACTTATTCATTTTGTTGACCACTTTAAACAATCTTTAACTATGATATTGCTATCTAGATTCAACTATGTAGTTTTGAGTCAAACTCATTGACCCATTGCTTCACTTCTATGAGCATCATTTAGATGCAATGAGTGCCAAGTGCTTCATTCATTCTCATGAGAGATAGCTTCTTATGAAATACTAATAAAAAATGGTTCAATGAGTTTGACTAAAGAACTACATTGTTCAAACCTGATAGCAATATGATAATTTTACTTGTTGAGGGAAAAATAATTTTGAACATTCAAAATGATAACAAGATGTAGCTGTTATAAGTCAATTTATATTAAAGCTAAAAAATAAACTAAGGGAATAGATTTGTGTAACAATTTTTTTTTATTTCTATTAATTTGATACTTGTATAGAATACATTATGAAATGGTACACATTTTTTTTAAATTTCTAAATGAAATTATCTTCATTAAAAAATTACAATTTTCCATAGACCACTGAGGACATGATAATATTTAATGTCATGCCAAGAAAACCTCAAAACATAGGGTTAAAATATGCACATAACAAAAAAAATTAAAATTAAAGATACACATCAAGAACATAACTGCAATATAAAACATGAATGATAACAAAAGATGCAACCAGAGGAAGTAAATCATGATCACCATGCAACTGTGAAAAAGTGGAAGACTTAAGAAATTCAAAGGATTCTAAGACAATCCCAAAAAATGAGAATGAATGGCCACACACATTCATGTCACCACATCATATTCCAAACTATAACCATGAATGTGATGGGATAAGACTGGACCATCATCAATGGTCACCAATGGAGGAGACAAGTTCATCCTCGGTGCAATCCAAAACAAGCTTCATTTTAAACCCAAATCAAAGAGTGGTCATAATTATACCATAATGAATCTTTAAAATCATTGTAAATAGTTTTATAACCATTCCAAGAATACTAATAATCGAAATATAAAATTTATTTTTTAGAAACCCTTGGGAATTTCCCATTGTCATAGATACACTAATATAGTAAAGTATATGTGTTAGAACATACTGCAAATATACTACAATGTTCTGTGTATATGCTAGAATACAATACATGTGTTCTAAGAGAAATAATACATGTAGTAGAAGAATTAATACATGCACTAAAAGAATAAATAGATGTGCCACACTACCCCTAAGAAAGAATAAAATAAACTATAATCCTAATGGAAAAAGGTTCTCTTAGTCTAATAAAAGGGTACACTTGCCGATAGAAACACACTACTAAAATACAAGGCTTGATCCACACCAAGATATACCAGATAACATTATTTAGGATCATACACACCTAATACAATTAATGATATCAAAATAAAAGATAATCTAATGATCACATAAATGTGAAAGCGTAATACACTAAAATGGAAGGAAGGGGATATTTTGAGAACATCATGCTTGAAAATCCATCACTTAAAGAAGTCCACCACCTAGATACACTCATCCCTAGTAGTGTTAAAATTAAAATGCCACCCTACCATGTGGAGCCCTTAGACCCACTCCACTATGCTCTCAAATATACTCAAACAAACAAAATACAAATAATGCACATATAAGTAACTTAGGATATCACCCACAACATATAAGATCAAGAATTAGGGGATGATACACTAGTTCCAATATAATCACTCAGATGCAAATAAAAAATACATGGAGGAACACTTAACATGTAAATACATAGAATGCAAGTACGCAAGGTTACTACTCAGTACAAACAATGGTTTGGTATGGAGAATCAAGAGTGAGAGTATCATCATATGCAACATGGTGTCCCATGGGACTCTGAGAAATCCTCTCTTATCAAGGAAACTCTACTAATAATTATCAACATCTAGGTATGCCATGGCTTTCTATACCATATCAACATCTCTAGATGGAAAGGTACTATTCCATATTAACTTGGACTCACATGAGAGAAATAAAAAGACTTACCATATCAACATTCTCAAATGATGAGAAGGTAGCCAAATTATTTCTTGTTATTATGTTTTAATTCCATTCATTTATTTAGTTATCACTTTTTTATGAACTCTACCAAGGGATATTCGGGGACCCCTTTGTTTCATATCCCATCTTGGAGAGCCACTTCAATCCACTACTCAAAATCCAAAGTCTCATCTCATTACAAAAATGAGGCATAAAGAAAAAAAATGCAGCAAGGCATAATAAAATGAAAGACTGAAAAGTCATAAAACCATAAAGAAATATGGAAAGATTTATTGATCTCAAACCAACACTATGGGTCAAATAGACCTTGGCATAGGAGAATAGCTCAAATTTATGCCTAGATATAGTTTCAACCTCGTACATCCTAATGTAGAGCTCTCCCCTATTTAGGTAACTCGGTAAGTTGTGAGACCTTCAGTGTTTCTCTGAACCCAAAGTGGGCTTAGGAGAGTGCTCTACACCTTTAGAAGATCTTATAACAAACAAAAATTCACTTCCTCACTCAAGGATTCAGTGCCTTTTACTAGCTTTTACTCCCCTAGGCTCGGTTGTTACTTGATTTCTTCTTGGACCGATGAGATCAATTGATGCTTCGTACTTATGTTAACTAAGTGGGCTCAGTGGCTTTACCAAGTAGTTTCCTGATGCTCGATAATCCTTACTATGAAGCGTCTTTACTGGTTCAACTTGGAAAGGGAACCTTCATATTTGGAAACATGATGGAAAGGTTCCATACTTTCTAAATGTCTACTATGGGAATGATTTCTAAACCTTACAGGATTTGGGCAACAATATCTCAGTTTTAGGCCTTGTCAAGCTTGTAGCCTTTTCAACGAGGTTCTCAGGGCTTAGTTCTATATTCTTACAAGGAACTCATAAAACACATGATATATTTGGACACCCTTTTTAGACTTTTACCAAACGTCCAGATCGTAAGAGCTCAAACAATAAGGACAATACCTAACAATTCCTGGTCCACTAGTCCTAATAGAGCTAATTAACTTAGTTACTTAAGGAAATGTTCACTAGTCGATTGTCTAAGGAAAAATGTCTAATGTAATGGTGTTAGGAATCCAAAAGAGAACAATTTGTCATTAGATTGCTTTTATTGATCCCCGAAGGGCCATTGTCACTTCAATCTTCCATATTCTATACCAAGCACATAGAGATGCTTCACCTAGAGCCTGCAAACAAACTTCTCAAGACAATCCCCTTTCTCCTACACTCCTGAGGATCTAGTATAAATTGAGCCTACTTTCATTTCCCCACTTCGCATGGGAATCCCATGAAGGAAAAGCAAGTTAGGGGATTATTTATTCAAAACCCTGGTTCAAGAGGGTTTCTTGATGACTCGGTGAACGGATTCTTCTATCTCTTGACTCTGATCTCCAAACTAACTTAAATAAAAAACATTGGATTCCTAATTCATGAAAAAGGTTGAATCAAGAAATTTCCTTCTTCGCACTTCCGTACCAATCCATACACACATTGTTATAGTCTAGAACGCAGAGATAAAATAAGGGTTTTTATTGATTCAATGCAAAATTACATAAGTTTCATCATCCTTTTCTTTCTTCCTATCTTCCACCCACCTGTAAGGGCTATTTGAAGACCTTCCCTAATGGATTCAACCTTTTTTCAAAGGTTGTGATCATTGGATGGTTGTTTTACAAGTCGGTAGCAACTTTTCAAAGAAGTTGTCGAGCAACATTTTTTGTATTTGCAAGTTTTGCAAAATGTTGCATTCTTGCTCCTAAAGAGCCTATAGACCTAAGCCATGGATCCTAATGATCCCAAACATTACTAAAACATTAACATAATCTAAACACCTAAAAGTTCCTTTGGACCATAGTAAAAAATCCATGTTTTATAACCACATTGACGGTGACTAGGTCTTACAAGTTGGCTTGCTAATCAAAATTTGAAAATTCTTAAAAGACCCTTAGGTATGAATTCCCTTTGGTTACTCCTTTGAAGACCATAGAAGTGTGGATGTTGTGAAGAGTGTAGGAGGTGCTCATGCACAATACTTCCTTGTTTTGAAAACTCAAGTCCCACTTGAGAGAAGTTTTTGAACCAAGGTTCCATGCTTGTTGATACACTCTTCACTCATCCATGTAGCATCAATGTCAAGTAACCCCTTCCATTTGACCAAGTAATCTTTGTAGGTCTTCTTCCTAGTTTTCTTGACCACTTTAGAGACAAGAATCTTTTCTAACTATAAAGGTTGGCTCGGTGGCAAGTCCTTTATCTATTCTACCTGTGTGTCTTCAGTATCATGCAAAGTATCATTAGATCCTATATCCCCCTTAAAAGTAGTGAGATCACAAATGTTAAAGATAGGAGAAATAGAAATAGTAGGGCTAAAGAAATTTCATAAGCATTATCCCCAAATTTATGAAGGATTTGATAGGGACCAATCTTTCTCATCTGCAGTTTGGTGTGTCCCCTAGATAGCCTTGCCTTATTGAGGTATACCCATACTTGATCTCCATCTTTGAAAGTAACATGTTTTTTCTTCTTATCTTCCTATTCTTTGTACTTTGTACTATTCTAACTTGATGTATCTCAGACTTGATCATGGATCTATTTGATCCATGCAGACAATTCTTCTCCTTGTGCATTGAATTTAAATTCAGTTAGTAGCTCTCACTTCCATAACTCCTCTTGGATGGAGTCCATAATTTACTTGGAATGGTGTCTTCCTTGTGGACCTATTCATTGAATCATTGAAAGAAAATTCTTCTCGAGGAAGGATATCATCCCAAGTCTACCCATATTGTTTTGTTAGACACCTTAGAAGGTTTCCTAATGATCTATTTACAACTCCAGTTTGCCCATCTATCTATGGATGGTATGCAAAATTGAATGATAGGTTTGTCCCCAACTTTTTCCAAAGGGTTCTCCAAAAGTTCCCTTGGAATTTCACATCTCTATCTGACATAATGGATGTTGGCAATCCATGAATTCTAACCACTTCTTTAAAGAAAAAGTTAGCAATATGCAAAGTATCATTAGAAACTTTACAAAAAATAAAGTGTGCCATTTTGCTAAATCTGTCAACTATAACAAAGATACTATCAAATCCTTGTTTAGTTCTTGGAATTCCTAAGACAAAATCCATACTCACACTGTCCCATGGCTTTGTTGGAATAGGAAGTGGTTGATAGAGACCCCAATTGGTCCTAAATCCTTTAGCCCTTTGATAAATAGTGCATGACTAAACAAATTTTCTGACATTAGTGGGTAACTGAGGCCAATGATAGTTTATCCTTACAAGTTCAAGTGTGTTATCTATGCCAAAATGACCTCCTAATGTACCACAATGCTTCTCTCTGATCAAATTTTCTCTCATAGAGCATTTAGGAATTCAAAGTTGACCTCCTTTGAATAAAAGGTCATTATGTAATAAATATTCTAAATAAGTAGTATTATATGCATCTGATAGAGTAGAGAAAACCTCATACATATCACCAAAGTCTGAATCATCCTTGTATAGGTGCTTGAGGGCATCAATTCCTATGCTTTGTACCTACACTTCTTCAACCAAAATCACTCTTCTACTAAGAGCATTTGCAAATTTTTTTGAAGTTCCTTTCTTATGCTTTATGGAAAATGTGAACGCTTGGAGTTGTTCAACCCATTTCATGTGCTTGCAGCTTAGTTTATCCTGACTGTTTAGAAAACTTAAAGCATGATTATCTGTAAAGACAATAAATTCCTTGGGAAGAAAGTAGTGCCTCCATTTATTGAGCGCTTGAACCATACAATAAAGTTCCAAGTCCTATGCACTGTATTTATGTAAGGAAACTTAGGTGCAGAAACAACTTCCTACACTAATCTCTAAAGGAAAGTATTATGCAAATTCTTTTAAATCCTTACAATTTCAGATTCATTAACTACATTAACAATGATATTGCAGCCATATACCATGCATACAGAAAATAGAGAATGACACAATGATTTACCCTAGGGAAACCTTTTGGTAAAAACCCCAGCACTTCAAAACCTACACAATGTATTCATCAAAACTATTACAGTTTACAATACACTTGCAATGCAAGCTCTTTCAGAAGATTTCCAACTCTTGAAGACAAATCGCTATAGCATAAAAACATTCCAACAATACACAAACTTCACCTTTCTTCGCAACCCTAAAAAATGCTTATAACATGCGCTTCCCTTTTTAGGGAAACTTCCAAAGATAGTCATATTATGGTTCTACGATTTGTGAAGAGTGTATAGTACTCAACTTTATCAGTTGCCACATGTCTTCACCCATCATTGAATCTTCTAGACATAGCTCTTATGTGTCATAGGAATCCGTCATAACCATTTCAACCATGATCTCCTTACACACAATTCAAGATGTCGACACATCAAGTGGAGTGACACATCAACATGCCAACTAGACATGTACACTCACACTTAATTACATTATTTGCAAGAAATACATTTTATAAAACAAATAATAAGAATAGGAATTATCCAAGGTTGAGACACCTTATTCCTAACAATTTCTTCTTTACTTCATTCAATTTTTTAGAGAAGGAAGCCACTGGTCTTCCATCCTGACTGAGGACTGTGCCTATGGCCAGATTGCTAGCATCAGTCTCCACTGTGAATAATTTGTCGAAGGTAGGTAGTTCCAAAATGGGATATTGTGCTACTGTCTACTTCAAATACTTAAAAGCTTCATCGGCTTGTGTTGTCCATTGGAATTTGTTTTTTATACCACCCTTGATGGTATCAAGTAAAGGCCAATCCATGAAAGCTCTTGACTTATCCTGGAGTTTTCAGTATAGGCCAATTAATGAAAGCCTCTACCTTTTTAGGGTCCATTTTCAATGTGCCCTTTGAAATAACAAAACCCAAGAATATCAACTCTTGTTGCATGAATGTACACTTTTCTAAGTTGATAGACAATTCCTTGTCATGTAGTCTTTGAAGAACTTGTTCCAATTGTCTCATCTGGTCTCCCATAGTTCCACTAAAGATTAGGATGTCATCGAAATATATCACTAGAAAATTTCATATGAAATCTTGAAGCACTTCAGTCATCAATCTCATGAAGGTTCTAGGAGCATTTCTAAGGCCAAATGGCATCACAAACCATTCATATAATCCTTCTGTTGTTTTAAATGTAATCTTCCACTCATCTCCTGACCTTTTTCTTATTTGATGGTAACTAGATTTAAGGTCAATTTTAGAGAAATAACATGCTCCTCCAAGTTGATCTAATAGATCCTCAATCCTGGGTATGGGGAATCTTTATCTTATTGTTATTTTGTTTATTTCCCTAGAGTTAGTGCATAGTCTCCATTTTCCATCCTTTTTAGGGGCCAAAGCACTCAAGATTGCACAAGGGGTGAGAATCTTTTGTATGAGTCCTTTTGTCAGCAATTCATTGATTTGTCTAGTGACTTTTGCATTCTGATAAGGAATGAGTTTATAAGAAGCCTTAATTTGTAGGGAAGCACCTGGGATGAAATCTATTTAGTGAAAGATGTCCCTCAATGGTGGGAGTTCATTTGGTGTGTCTCCTACAACTATTCCTCTATACTTCTGTAGTAGAATTTCTACTTCCCTTAGTACCTCATTGTGCATTGTCTTTTCCTTTGGTTTAAGGACTAGGTCATATCCTACCTAAGAATCTTGAATAGTCCTGATCATCTCTTGTTCTCCTGCAAGTATGAGTAGCTATTATTTTGGTTTTTCTTGTTGAGGATTAGAAAGAGGGAGCAGGTTGTATTTGTGACCATTTTGAATAATTTGGTATTTTTTTGTGAATCCATCATGTTTAGCCTACAGATCATACTATCATGAATGTTCTAAAAAAAGGTGATAGACATCCATATCTACAACATCACAAAGGACTCTATCCTTATAGTCTTTAATGGAGAAATCTACCCAAGCTTGTTCATTTATGAGGGTGTACTACCCTTTTGTCAACCAAGATACATGGGAAGGGTTTGGGTGGGATATCTTTTCTAGTTTTAATTTATCTACCATTTCTGTAGATACAATATTTTCAGTAGAACTAGAATCAATTACTAACTTGCATACCTTTCCATGGCTCTTGTAGATGGTTCTGAAAAGACTTTTTCTTTGAGGAGGTTCCATCAGAATGGGTGCTTGGATGAGAGTCCTCTTCATCATGAGGCTTACTCCATCTTCTCCAATACAATCTCACACACTGTCAACATCATCTTCCTGCACTAGGTTGGCTCTTCTTTCACCTTGGTTATTCTTCTTTTCTCTATTCTGGACAACTATTATTGTAGTGCCCTGTTTGATTGCATTTATAACTTCTGATTTGTCCATTGTTTCTTCCTCCATTTCTAACCCTATTGTTTCCTCTTCTATCTATGTATCCACCTCTTGAACTACTTTCTCCTTGGATATTCTCCTTATTAGATTCTCCTTTTTTTCTATTGTTCTATCCTCTTCCTCTAAAGTTTCCTCTACCTCTTTCATTCTTGGCTTTTCCTCCACCACTCTATTCATTCCTCCTTCTGAACTTTTCTTCAACTTTCAATGCCAATTGATAGCATTGGTTTACTGTGGTAGGGCTTGTAAAACTAAGTTCATCTTGAATTGAGACCATTAAGCCTTGCATATATCAAGCATGATTTACACATTCTGGTTTAGCAAGCTTGGATTTCATCACCAATCTCTGAAATTCTTCAGTATAACTAGAGATATCCATCTCTTTCTTTCTCAAACTCATTCTCCTTTTATGAAGCTGAAATTTATAATCTTTAGGGACATAATTTTCCCTAAGAAGGGCCACTATTTTCTTCTAAGTGGTGACTGGATTCTTTCCATTCTTCACCCTATCATCTTGAGTGAAGTTCCACCATGTGAGTATAGAACCTTTGAGCTTTGACTTAGAAATCTTCACCCTCTGATTCTTAGGGATGTCTTCAAAATCAAAGAAACTATTTAGGGAATCCACCCAATCCATTGCAACATCCATGTCCATCTTCCCATTGTATTTAGGCAACTCAAGCTTGGCATCCATGGTTCTCCTCTCCATATATTTTAGAGTCTTCATAAGTAGCCTCTGGTCTGTAGGACATTCTTCTTCCTCCTGCTCAAGGGGTTCTTCATCAATCCCTTCTTTGACATCATCAGAGTTTACACTACTTCTCTTCTGAAGCTCTTCCCTAAGCCTATCCATTTCTTGCCTCATTTTCTGTATCTCGGTGTCTCTTCGGTCATCACGCTGTGTCATTTTCTCTCTTAGGTATCTTACTATCTTTGTATTGGTTATCCTTGATGATAATCCTCTTTCATATTCTCCTTCCATTATGCTAGTATATCTTTACCCTAAGGATCTTAGATGCTTTGATACCACTTGATACAGAGCTCTCCCCTATTTAGGCAACTTGATAATTGGTGAGACCTTCAGTGTTTCTCTGAACCCAAAGTGCGCTTAAGAGATTTTTCTACACCTTTAGAAGATCCTATAAAAAACACAAATCCACTATCCTCACTAGAGGATTCAGTGCCTTTTACTAGCTTTTACTCCCTCAAGCTCGGTTGTTACTTAGTTTCTTCTTTGACCGATGAGCTCAGTTGATGCTCGGTACTTATGTTAACCAAGTGGGCTTGGTGGCTTTACCAAGTAGTTTCCTGACACTTGGTAATCCTTACTATGAAGCATCTTTATTGGTTTAACTTGAAAGGGGAATCTTCATATTCGGAAAGGGGATGGAAAGGTTCCATACTTACTGAATGTCTACTATGGGAATTATTACTAAACCTTATAAGATTTGGCCAACAAGTTCTCAGTTTTATGCCTTGTCAGGCTTGTAACCTTTTGAGCGATGTTCTATGGGCTTGATTTTAGATTCTTACAAGGAACTCATAAAACACATGATATATTTGGACACCCTTTTTAGACTTGTACCAAACCTCCAAATCACAAGATCTCAAATAATACGGACAATACCTAACAATTCCTAGTTCACTAGTCCTAATAGGGCTAATTGACTTAGTCACTTAAGGAAATGTTCACTAGTCAATTTTCCAAGGAAAATCATTGAATGTAATGAAGTTAGTAATCCCAAAGAGACAACAATCTTTCATTAGATTTCTTTTATCCACCCCCGAATTGCTACTGTCAGTTCACTCTTCCATATTTTGTACCAAGCACATAGAGATGCTTGGCCTAGAGCCTACAAACAGACTTCTCAAGACAATCCCGTTTCTCTTGTGCCCCTGAGGATCTAGTATACATTGACCCTACCTTCATTTCCTCACTTTTCATGGGAATCCCATGAAGGAAAAGCAAGTCAGGGCATTATTTGTTCAAAACCCTAGTTCAGGAGGGTTTCCTCAAAACTCAGTGAACTGATTCTTTTATCTCTCGACTCCAATCTCCAAACTAACTCAAATAAAAAACATTGGAGTCCTAGTTCATGACAAATTTTGGATCAAATAATTCCTTCTTCTCACTTCCATACCAATCCATACACATGTTGTTTTATAGTCTAGAACGTAGAGACAAAATAAGGGATTTTATTGATTGAATGCAAAATTACATAAGTTTCATCATCCTTTTCTTTCTTCCTATCTTCCAACCACTTTTAAGGACTATTTGAAGACCTTCCCTAATGGATCCAACAATTTTTCAAAGGTTGTGACCATTGGGTGGTTGTTTTACAAGTTGGTAGCAACTTTTCAAAGAAGTTCCTGAGCAACATTTCTTGCATTTTGCAACTTTTGCAAAATGTTGCATTCTTTCTCCTAAAGAGCCTATAGGCCTAAGCCATGGATCCTAATGATCCCAAACATTACTAAAAAATTAAACTAATCTAAACACCTAAAAGTTCCTTTGGACCATAGTAAAAAACCCATGGTTTATAACCACACAGAGGGTGACTAGGTCTTACAAGTTGGCTTGCTAATTAGAATTTGAAAATTCTTAAAAGACACTTAGGTATGGATACCCTTGGGTGACTCCTTTGAAGACCATAGAAGTGTGGATGTCATGAAGAGTGGAGGGAGTGCTCCTTCACTACATCCATATCATCACATACAAGCTCAACTCAATCATGGAGTGTACCAACACAAAGGGAAAAATAATAAAAAAACCTATATGAACACAAAAGGATCAAAATCAACCTTCTATCAAATTAAAAGAAACACCGAATTGATCACAATGAAACTAGATTACAAGTTTAAAAATATCCCATCAAGTATTTATAACTCAAATATGCTCAAGCATTCTATCTCAAAGATATGCATCAACATATCCAATGAAAACCTAAAGTAAGAATAAATAAGGACAAAAAACCATGGAAATAAGATTGTGTACAAGAACACTCTATTGGCCTCATCACCAAGAGCATGAATCCCAATATGATATGCCATAAAATATAGACATGGTATAAATATGTTAGGATTAGGTAATAATGAGAGGGGGTTGAATCGATATTACAACACTTTAAATTAAACTTCAACCAATTGCAAATAAACCATATTAATGCTGAAATGAAAAGAACATAAATACACAACACATAACTCATAACACCATGATTGTTTTTTAGGAAACCCGGGCCAAGGAAAAACCCCGGTGGGGATGGTACCCACAACTATGCACTAAAATATTTAATATATGTTAGGAGATCTAGCCTTGTTAGGAGCTGAGTATTACATAGTACATTTCCTTGTTAGAGGAATACAAAACCCTATTAGGAGTATACAAAAACCCTATTAAAGGTGGTGAACTTATAGCTCTTACAATCAAAACTCTATCACAAAAGTGTTTTTCAAGTTGTGAACAATAAAAGCATCTGCTATGATTCAATATTTCTAGTTATAGCTATGTCAAACTTAGATCTTTCATCTTCTATTTTCCTTTACTAACATCCCAAATTTTCATCCATTTCTATCACATAATTTCATACTTGTCACTTCTATAAAATACTCTATACTTATATCAATTATGCCATTGAGTCACCTCTCAAATACAATACAAACATAATAAATATTTATACAAATGATAAATACTAAGTCAATGATCTTATATTACCATAGTGTCAACAATATACAACTTTCATCTAACTTAGCATGTTACCATTCCATCTAATCTTCCCTCAATCATCATGATTGTTCATATACCCCGTTTCACTTATCCTCTATCTTAGCATACCTTCACAATACTGTATCTTATGGATATCAATGCAAAATCACATGCCACCTTACCTAAAGGTCCTACATATCCCAAACTATCTTCCTATAACTTCACAAGCCATAATACATCATATACCATCTTCTCTAACAAAAAAATTACAAGAGAATATTGTTATTCTGATTCTATATTTAGCCATTTTCAAGACTGAGTCTCCTATACCTGTAATCACTACATGCAATCAGTCTATCATAAAGTTTTTCCATAAATGACAACCCTTATGTTATCCATAGTGCTCACAAAACATAACATTCCAACAATCTCTCCCTTTGGCATTGATGGCAACACTTAACGAAAAATGACTAAGTCTTAAAATACTATCTTCCTTGTACTTCTCTATATACATATCCTTTCTTCTTTTCTTCTCATTTTTCTCTTTTGTTCATTATTTTTCTCTTCTCTTCCTCTCCCTTTGACATCAATGGAAAAGGTGCTTACAAAACTTCAAAATTTTAAAATTTTAAGCATATACTTAGTGATTACTCACCAAATTTAGAATGTCTTGGAAAGATTCTTCCAAGATCTCCACTTCATCATTCCATGACTTAATTAGAAGCTCACTAACATGGATCATTCTATTGAGTGCATAAGATGCAGTCTTTTCTGCCTTCAGCTCAGTGGGTACAGAATTTGACAGTGACCCTTCTATCTTCTCCATCTCTGTATGATAAGTTTCAAGAATTGATAGCTTTGGAGTGATTAAACTCTTTATCAAACCAAATTTTTTCACTACTCTCCCTTTCTCTATATTCAAGACACTTATCTTATCCAAAATCTTGGATGTCTTCTTGTCCATTTCAGATATAGATTATGAGGAGGTCTCACAACTGTCCATCATGCTATCTAAGGTAGCCTTGTCCTTGGCTATTATATCTTCTATATTCTTAACATGTCTATTGGGATTTATGCAATAGTTGTATACCTTTCTTTTATGTACCAAATGGCTTTTGAATTTAATTGTAGTTTCTTTTGGAATGCCCAAGTCCCACAAGATGGACTGGCAAACTTCCTTCAACTTCTTCTCTAAGAATCTCTTTTCAGCCTTATCCTCTGCAATCTTCAATAGTGACTCAAAATGACTATCAAAGTTGTTCAGAGCCATGTTCAAGTTCTCAACATCATCCTTTCCTTGAAAAATAAGAGGTGTAGGGAGTACTTTTTTCACTGTATCCACTTCCCTAGAAATCACTTTTACCTTCTTGTCCCTTTTTGTTCTGACCTTTCCTTTGCCTTAACAAATGCCATGAAGTATAACTTCAAGAGTTCCTCCTCATCCATTCTTTCAAAATATGCGCTCACTGGTTTGGCCATACTTGCCAACAATAGAGTGGAGGAGGTATCTGGTTCATGCTTGAGCTCAAATATTACCTCTTCTACATTTTTTGCTATTGTCTCCTCTTCCTGCTTTTCTTCTTGTTATTTCTCCTTCTCTTGTTCCATCTCTTCATGTTTATCTTCTTTATGTTCTTCCTTTTTCTATCCTTCCTCTTCAACTATCATTGTACTATCCAGATTGTCTTGAAATGGGTCATGTGCATCAAGTGAGGTGTATAATGATATAGGCATACTAGAAATGAAGAATTTTGGTTGCATGTCAACTTTCCTTTCTTTCTCGCTCACTTCAAATGTCTTAGAGATTTCTCTCATTCCAAATGGTGTAGGCTTGGTAACCTTGAAAGGTGAAGTCTTCCTAGGCATGTTGCATATAAGGATTTGGTCCAATGCCTTTTGTGTGTCCTCTATGACCTCTTCATACTTTCTTGCCATTATTTTCACAAGTCTAACCTTTTTCCTCAGTAGAGGTTTCAATTATTTAATGATTCTCTCCCTCTCTTGTATGGAGACTATAGGTAACATTTCTTCAATAGCCTTATTTCTTATATTCTCATCCTCAGACTGTGCTAACTATTTTCTTATTTCTAACTTTCTATACAAGTCTTTAGGAATACTTCCTTCTATTTCTAGCAAATCCTTCTTAAAAACTAATAAGTGCTCAATTACTATGTCCTCAATTATTGCTTGATTATGTGAGTCATACCTTTCATAGTATATGTTTACTATTTTTAGATTTCCATCTCTTACCACTCTCTTTTGTAACATTTGAATATTTAGCTTCCATAGCTCTTGTGGCCTCTTTTGTAAATCTTTTTCATCTTTCTTCTCAATCACTTTTTCTTCTCTCTTCTTTGTCTCTACTTCTGATGCAGGAGAATCTTGGGTCCTTGGCAATCCTGTGTCACCAAAAAGATTTTGAAATTTGTTTGTGTTGCTCGGTTCCTACTTTGACCGATTTGGTTGGTAGTTGGTCAGTTTCCTTTGGTTACCGAGTATGGTCAGTTATCTCATGGGTGGTCGGTTATTTCATGGGCACTCGGTGATGCTCGTATGTTGCTCAGTCATACTTGCTTCTCGAGTAGTTTTTTTTAATTTTCTATTGAGGCCGACTTGTGTATTGATTATGGGTCAAAGATTTATTGCTGGTATCCATCACTGGGAAGTGTGTGGTCCCTTATCTAACCATTCCTTTGATTGATTATGGATCTGAATGCCTACTCTTTTCAGTAGCCTCTTGTATAAATGTAGATGTTTGGTTAGAGTTTGGGAAGTATTATTTTTTTGGGTAGAAGATAGAAGATAGTAGATTGGAGATTGTTGGTAGATCCTCGCATGTTTGAGGACTTTTGTAATTTATTGTAATATTTGGTCATAAGCAGGAAGGCCTTACAACCTAGCATGTATCAGTGTATTTGATGAAATATATTAATGATCCTGCTTTCTCTCTCTCATCATGTTGTGTTTCTTCCACATGTTATTGAGCAAGGGCATGTTTGGTAGGATGTGCCACTGTTTGGCCCCTCCAGTACTCCCTCCTTGTGTTAGGTGGTATCAAAGCGAGGTGAGATCTGGATCTAGGTCTATGGATATAGGTTTGTAGGTTCCTTATTGGCCCTAGTTGAATTGTTGTGGGCTGGTAGATTGTGATTTGACCTCCACTTGCAGAGGGTTTCCAAGATGGTTTGTGGGAAGCAAGAAGTGGATCCAGGAGTGGTAGGCATGTTGAGACAACTTGCTGCTAGATTACAAGTTGTTGAAATAGCCCAGAGAAGAGGTAGACATCTTGAAGATGTTAGTAATGATGCATTTGAAGTTGAACAAGGTGAAGTGGAACCTGCACCTGTGATGGATCAGGGTGAGGAAAGATTCTTGAAGGCTTTGACAAGTTTGAAGTCAACACCACCTTTCAATCCTCCTAAGTATAGTGGGAAATTAAATTTTCATGAATTGATAGACTGGATCACTAAAATGGAAAATTATTTTGAGTATGAAAATGTATTTGAGGAAAAGAAAGTGAAAATTGTAGGCACATAGTTGAAAGGTCATGCATCCTTATGGTGGGAACATCTGTAGTTGGATCGGAAGAAGAAGGGAAAAGACAAAATCAAGGTATGGAACAAAATGGTGAATAAATTGAAAGGAAAGTTCTTACCTTGTGATTATCAGATTAACCTAGTTAGGTGAATGCAAAGTCTAAAGCAGAAAGATAGCTCGATAAAAGAGTATACTAATGAATTCTATAGACTAGACATTAGATCTGGACATGATGAGTGTAATACCCCTCTAACCCTAATATAAGTTTTGTGTTTTTGAAAGAATTAAGATCCTTCGATGTTTTCTTACAGCTTAAGTTGTACATGATACTTGTTTGATCTATTCCTATAGTTGTTTATAATAATTTCATAAGCTAGTACTCAATGATTCTAATATCAGACATACTATCTAAAGGTATCATTTTTGTATGTATTTATCTCCATGTATGTATTGAGTACCTACAAGACCTTTATGAACATAGTTAGGATGTTATATGATATGTACTTGATAGATATATATAAGTGGTTATTTATATTTTCTTCTATTAAGGTTACCTTAGATGAATCTTGTATCTCACTTGATGATTTGATTATGTTAATTTATTATTAGTATTGATAAGAGACTAACACAATGCTTGAGATTCTAACCTTCATTATGATGATGCTACATGCTTTGAGTGTATATATATACATGATGTGTTTTCATGATTCAGGACGAAGTCGTAGTTACTCACATAGCTGAGGTCCACACGATGTATCGATCCTGGTCATCTGTCTGCAATATTTTCTTTTATATGTATATCCGTGCATATGTATTTCTTCTTTGTGATGCAGGCTTGCAGGTACCGGGCATCGACTTCACCTGGCTTCACAGGTCTGAGCATGCCCTCAAATCCTCGATGGTTGTTGTTATGGAGATAGTACTAAGGCCCCTACATGAGTCTTCTTTTGTCATTATTCCAATTTGGAAATATTAGGGTTCCTTCTTTGTCAATCAACCTTTGGGTCAAAAATTCAGATCCAACGCACCCGGTTGGGCATGGTTGTAGTTAGTGCCTTGTGACCACTTGAATTCATTTGATTGTATGATTTGTTCACTCATTTTATTTATTTCTCCTTCTTGGTATGATTCTTAGTTAATCTTTCTATGTTGTGTTTCAGGAGTTTGGCTTGACTTTCCTTGTTGACTTTGGTTGACTTTATTTGATCTTATGGTTTTCTCGATATGTTTCATAGATGATTTGTAAGGCCTCTTTGGATGATTAGGTTTATTTTGAGGTGTGTGATTTTATTCTACCTCAGTGATTATATCCTATAGTAATTATAAATAGGTAATAATATTGTGATCTATTACTTCATAATCTTATAGATTATAGTGTTTGGTATTTGGCATGTATCTATATAAATATAAATATATATATATATATGGAAATATATATATGGGTGCACACATATATGTATTTATATATATATAATTTATATGTGATTATATGTTAATTATTGTAGATATTGTTGATGGTGTATATTTTGGGATTAATGTAAAGTATAATATTATTAATAATTAAATATTAAATAATGCGAGGTATATTATTCTCAAATGTTAATTATTAATAATGAGGATAGGTTATATATATAGATATTGATGTAATTAATGATGGCATATGCATATATGTTAGGATAATATTACATATGTGTATGAATGAATACAAATAATCTTTTATTGTATATTTGAGTAATATAGTTGTATGATATTAAGTTATTTTATAACACCTTTTAGTTAAGAGTTAGTTGGGAGTTGGTTGCTTTCCTCACAACCTTTGGAAATCTATTTATATGCACTACTTTCTCATTTGAAGAGGGGGGATTTTGGGGCTGAAGCATTGAGGAGAGGATGGCCTCACTTTTCATGGAGATTTTGGAGAGAAAACTTGGAGATGTGAGGGAGATTTTGTAAGCATATGTCTTTAAGAATTTTTGGTTATCTTTGCTTTTGGGAGAGAGACATTTTTGTGAGAATTTCAATAGTTGAGAGAGGGATTCTTTGCTGTGGAATTATTTCTTTCTTTCATGGAGATTTCTGAAAGTGGATAGGGTTTGAAGGATGCATCTCAAGTTTGGATTTGTCTTCTCTTTTGTTTCCTTCCTTCTTTGATTCAACCTTCGTAGGACATGAGGTATGGATTGAATATGTTAGTTACTTTATGTCTCTGATAGATTATGGATCTATTTATATATTATAATTATTTATTATATCTGTACTTTTAATTTCTATGGTTATTTTAAAGTTTTGAGTTTTTGTTTGTAAGAATTGGCATGTGTTTTCCTAGGGTTTTTAGCAACCCGTTTTTGGAGATCTATTATTATAATAATTTAAATTGCATCTAGGATTTTACTAAATTGATTTTATGGAAGTAAAATTCACAGATCTCAAATGGGTATCTCTCTGATTTTATTTTTAGGGTCGAATTAATACTTTATTTTTTGACATTTTGGCAGACTATGCTTGTCCATTCTCGATTCTGAATTTTCTGTCAAATGTATTCATATGCTACAGGCTGATATGATTATATAAAAGTCTAAATTTGATATAAAATATTCTCTTAAGTCTTATCTTTCATTTCCAATTGGTTTGGAGAATTTTTATTATGTTTTTTGAAAATTACAACCGTTTTAGTGAAGGCAGGTCTGAACCCTAACCAGAATTTTCTGTTTTAAACCAGAAGTCATAACTTTCTTTCCCACCGTTGGATCTTTCTAAAAATCAAATTGAGAGTCCATAATTATGTTAGCTAAATCTCCACCAAAGCGATTTCCTTTATTATTTGTTTTGTGGAAGATATGGATGACTGGTCTATGATGACTATTTTTTTGCATTTAATCCTTGCTTGAAATAATTCAGTTTAAGAACATCATTAAGTTTTAAGGTTTCGTATGGTCACCAGAGGCTATTAGAATGTTTTTTTGGTTAATTGGATCTATTTATACTTTGAATATGTTTATAATATCACTTGGATGTCTTCTTCTATGTTTGGAACATTCTGTATGCCATATTGGGTTTAGGGTTGTCAAGTGGAGTAGGGACAACATATATTTTCCTAAACTCAATCAAATGTTGTTATGGAATTGGTATGAATTCTTGATGATGGATCTATTATGTTCTTATGATTTTTATATGTATGTTAGGGAACCTAAGTACACTAGGTGAGTGGCTCATAGTGAGGGGCCGGGGCCCTAAGTGGCTAGTACCAGGATAACCTACTATGAGTTATTTAATCAAGTGATAACCTAAATAAATGAATTGGGAATGAGATTGGAATGGGAAATTACACACTAATCAAGATTAATTGTGCCTCGCCCATGCCTTTAGTGCTAGTAAAGACTAAGGATGGGAGTGGGAGAAGGTACCTAGGCGTAGGTACGACTGGATGACCTTGTCTGTACGAGAGGCATTCGGTTCCGCATGTGCCTACTTGGGGGCCGGGGCCAAGAGTGGCTAGTACCAAGACAACCCAAGGGGTGAGGGCTATGCGATGACACTCACCTAGCTTGTAGCTTAGAGTCTCTACCAAATTTGATTATGCCTCTGGTAGTCCTTGTGGTCTTCTTGTCTTTTCTTTTGTGTTGTGACTTTGAGGAAATTTTATCACCACCTTAGGAATTTCCTAGTTGTTACCTCTTGTATGGGCCTTTGGTTCTATCTCCTAGCTCGGGGGAGTGGGCCTATTGGTTCCACATGGTTGGGTGGTTAATATTTATATCGAGGTATTGATCGTGATTCTTTGGATGATCCTAGTACATATTCCATTCCAGGCCTGCAGTTGAAGATTTCTTATTGGATATTTTAATATGAGATGTACTTATGTATTTGTATTCATGTAATTTTAATCTCCTAAAAGGAGTCTTGCAGTATTGATATAATCTCAATTCAAAGCAATGCATAAGGGAATGGGTAGTTCTAGGTAAAAGAAAGGGAAAAGAATGTGGAATATTGGACATGTTACTAGCATTAAAAGAAAGTGTTTATGTTATTTCTCCTATCCTCTTATGTTGTCCATATGTAAAGGAAATGATCTTAAATATAGTTATATATAATGATGTATCACAAAAAAATAATGTATTCTCTCTTGATGAAAGGATCCAAGGAAATTATTGAGAAATGATAGGTTAGTGATTGGAATTATTAACAATGAATGGTTATGAAACAATGCAATAGAATAGTAATTTGATTTTAATGTTAATACTTGGTTCATGTTAATGAAGTACCTAGGATGATGCCTACCTTAATGAATATTAATCTCTTACCTAAATTATTAGAGAAAAGTGATATAAAAGATAGTAGATGTAGATGAAATCAATATGAATTTATGGAATGAGTTGATAAAAGGAATAATGATGTTGGATGATTAACCTATGTTTAATAAAAGAAATAAGTTAGGGACATTTAACTTGGTGCATTAAAATGAATGTAGATCTTTTAAGCTCATGATTCCGTGAATATCTTATGCATGTATATGGTTTATATGATGTTGCTTAGGTAGCGATGTTAGGGAACCCGGGAGGACTTAAGTTGTATAAATCTTACATTCTAGTAGTAGAAAATTATTTCTTCTTTTAAAAATATGAAGTGTAATGATGAATATTATTCTAGTTAAAATAAATAAATAAATTAATAAAAAATTCACTACTTTCATTTTATAGAGGTTTTATGTCTTGTCCTCTTGGGTTGCCTGGCGGGGCGTTACATCTGGTATCAGAGCCCTAGGTTTCTACACTGGGAACTCTGGGACTCATAGCTCACCTATGCATAACCTTGAGTATCTTAACTTTGTCTCCTTTTGGATTTTGTTGTTATGCTAAAATTTGAATCTTAGGAAACGAAGGCCTACCTTTCGTGTTCTTATGTTGTATTGTCTTACAAGGGCACACCCATTCCTCTATGATTGAGTTATATTTTAACAATTATTTATGTTTTTGCATAATGAGATCAATGATGTGTTAAGTGGATGTTTCCTATAATATTAATGGAATGGCGAAGGATTCTTGAGACTTGTGTTTATTTTCTTGAAAGGTACTAGTATCTCTAGAAGGGTCAAAAGTTAAAGAATGCTAAATGTTTTGAATCTTAATTATGGTAGTAGATAATATTACCCCTTGATCATACCTATAATATAATGTTGTGCACTCTATCTTCTTACAAATACCTAGTTGAATTTTATCCTACTCAAGGTATCTTAGAAATAAATTTCTTTTGGATCTTTAAAGAATGAAATGATTGTGGTAGTACTTGATAGGAATGATAGGGCAATAATTAGATTACATGGCTAATAATATGTACCTAGGAAAGAAGTGAAAAAAATAAATAAATAAATAAGGAACAAATAATCTACTGTCATATGTATTTCTCTCTCTTTCTCTCTCCCCTCTTAAGAAATAAGTTTTGCATGACTAAAATTGTTTAGACAAGGCAATAATATATTAGAAAAATTTGTAAATACTCAATTAGGAAACCCTTGGGTGAAGGACCTATGTCCCCAAGATTTTATCATAGGCTATAATTCACATTTTCATTTAGGAAGAGAAATTTTTATCCTTATCTTGGTAAGAAGTTATATCCTTTCTGCATATCTTATTAAATTGCACAAAAAGGATTTAAGATAACATAATCAAGAAATTTTAGGGAAGAGTATGTGCGATGATGGATTATCTGTACTAATGATGGAAGTTGTTTTTATTAAATATATATCTTGCAAAATGCCTAGTGAATAGTTAGGACCCTAAATGGGTATTTTAGAAACAAATTCATATTTTGTATACATTGTGATCAACACCATAGTAGTAAGAAATTAACAACATTAAGTGATTGATCAACTATGAATAAGGAGTTTGTTGTGGTAAATAAATGTTAGAGAAATGTACCTTACTCAATTTCTACTTAGAACTGATGTTATCTCAAAATTTTAAAGTGTAAGAGGGTAATGTTTCAAATAGGTAAAGGGTAGAAATTAAAGTTATGTACATTAGTTAATGTTATTAATTTAGATGTTGTGGTTATGAAGATAGTAGTAGGACTCATATACTTCTTTCTCTCTTAATGGATCTATGATCGTTATGCAATAAAGAATTTGAAATAACTCTTAAGAAAATGTCATATGGAAATTGCCTGACATGCAAATTAGGGAAAAGTGCATAGATAAATAGTAAGCTTTAAGAAGGGATCCCAACTTAATGAATAATAGTGCAATAAATTGTAAATTATTTAGATCTCCTCTAGGGGGTGAATGTGTTTTTGGAAATCAAGCACTACAACTATTGTGAAAGATGACTTAGAATATGTATATTGTAAAATTTGTGTGTCCTATGTCATTGGAATTCTACTTAAAGCTTTGATGGAAATGAATATTTCTTATAAAACTATGTGTTAATGAAAATGGTAAGTTTCAAGTATCTAGATTATTTTATTTTCATGATTACAAAAGTAAATAAAAAATTATTTGATGTATTCCCTTCATGATCATAACAAATATAAATATTATATACCTCTCTATGTTTGGTATTCATATCTTGTAAGGAACATGAATTTTGGACCTTATTTGTAATAAGGTCTCACAGGTTGTATTATGTAGGGTTAGATTATGTCTCAAAAGGGAAAATATATCATAAATTCTTTCTTTCTTTTTATACTAGTTACCATAGATAAGAACTTTGATATTGTGAAAGGAAGTGATAATCTCATTTGGTAAAACATGCAATTTCATAATATATTGATATTAGTGAGTAAACATGAATACCTTAGAGTTTCGACTTGATAACAATAATTTTGATGCAATTTCAAGTATCTTGTTAACAAACTTACTGCACAAAGTGATAGAATCACATAGGTAATTTTTTTTGAAAGTCATTACTAATTGAATTGAGTTAATCTACACTAAAGTTGTAATAAGATAGGATTTACCAAAACTCTTGATAGGAGAAGAATGTGTGTAGTCATTAAATTAGGATCTAGAATAGTAATAATATAATTCTGTTAGATAATGTGTGATATATAGTTCACATTCTCGACTTCCAGGAGTAAGTCGAATCTTAGTGGGGGAGGATGTAATACCCCTCTAACCCTAATATAAGTTTTGTATTTTTGAAAGAATTAAGATCCTTCGATGTTTTCTTACAGCTTAAGTTGTACATGATACTTGTTTGATCTATTCCTATAGTTGTTTATAATAATTTCATAAGCTAGTACTCAATGATTCTAATATCAGACATACTATCTAAAGGTATCATTTTTGTATGTATTTATCTCCATGTATGTATTGAGTACCTACAAGACCTTTATGAACATAGTTAGGATGTTATATGATATGTACTTGATAGATATATATAAGTGGTTATTTATATTTTCTTCTATTAAGGTTACCTTAGATGAATCTTGTATCTCACTTGATGATTTGATTATGTTAATTTATTATTAGTATTGATAAGAGACTAACACAATGCTTGAGATTCTAACCTTCATTATGATGATGCTACATGCTTTGAGTGTATATATATACATGATGTGTTTTCATGATTCAGGACGAAGTCGTAGTTACTCACATAGCTGAGGTCCACACGATGTATCGATCCTGGTCATCTGTCTGCAATATTTTCTTTTATATGTATATCCGTGCATATGTATTTCTTCTTTGTGATGCAGGCTTGCAGGTACCGGGCATCGACTTCACCTGGCTTCACAGGTCTGAGCATGCCCTCAAATCCTCGATGGTTGTTGTTATGGAGATAGTACTAAGGCCCCTACATGAGTCTTCCTTTGTCATTATTCCAATTTGGAAATATTAGGGTTCCTTCTTTGTCAATCAACCTTTGGGTCAAAAATTCAGATCCAACGCACCTGGTTGGGCATGGTTGTAGTTAGTGCCTTGTGACCACTTGAATTCATTTGATTGTATGATTTGTTCACTCATTTTATTTATTTCTCCTTCTTGGTATGATTCTTAGTTAATCTTTCTATGTTGTGTTTCAGGAGTTTGGCTTGACTTTCCTTGTTGACTTTGGTTGACTTTGTTTGATCTTATGGTTTTCTCGATATGTTTCATAGATGATTTGTAAGGCCTCTTTGGATGATTAGGTTTATTTTGAGGTGTGTGATTTTATTCTACCTCAGTGATTATATCCTATAGTAATTATAAATAGGTAATAATATTGTGATCTATTACTTCATAATCTTATAGATTATAGTGTTTGGTATTTGGCATGTATCTATATAAATATAAATATATATATATATATATATGGAAATATATATATGGGTGCACACATATATGTATTTATATATATATAATTTATATGTGATTATATGTTAATTATTGTAGATATTGTTGATGGTGTATATTTTGGGATTAATGTAAAGTATAATATTATTAATAATTAAATATTAAATAATGCGAGGTATATTATTCTCAAATGTTAATTATTAATAATGAGCATAGGTTATATATATAGATATTGATGTAATTAATGATGGCATATGCATATATGTTAGGATAATATTACATATGTGTATGAATGAATACAAATAATCTTTTATTGTATATTTGAGTAATATAGTTGTATGATATTAAGTTATTTTATAACACCTTTTAGTTAAGAGTTAGTTGGGAGTTGGTTGCTTTCCTCACAACCTTTGGAAATTTATTTATATGCACTACTTTCTCATTTGAAGAGGGGGGATTTTGGGGCTGAAGCATTGAGGAGAGGATGGCCTCACTTTTCATGGAGATTTTGGAGAGAAAACTTGGAGATGTGAGGGTGATTTTGCAAGCATATGTCTTTAAGAATTTTTGGTTATCTTTGCTTTTGGGAGAGAGACATTTTTGTGAGAATTTCAATAGTTGAGAGAGGGATTCTTTGCTGTGGAATTATTTCTTTCTTTCATGGAGATTTCTGAAAGTGGATAGGGTTTGAAGGATGCATCTCAAGTTTGGATTTGTCTTCTCTTTTGTTTCCTTCCTTCTTCGATTCAACCTTCGTAGGAAATGAGGTATGGATTGAATATGTTAGTTACTTTATGTCTCTGATAGATTATGGATCTATTTATATATTATAATTATTTATTATATCTGTACTTTTAATTTCTATGGTTATTTTAAAGTTTTGAGTTTTTGTTTGTAAGAATTGGCATGTGTTTTCCTAGGGTTTTTAGCAACCCATTTTTGGAGATCTATTATTATAATAATTTAAATTGCATCTAGAATTTTACTAAATTGATTTTCTGGAAGTAAAATTCACAGATCTCAAATGGGTATCTCTCTGATTTTATTTTTAGGGTCGAATTAATGCTTTATTTTTTGACATTTTGGCAGACTATGCTTGTCCATTCTCGATTCTGAATTTTCTGTCAAATGTATTCATATGCTACAGGCTGATATGATTATATAAAAGTCTAAATTTGATATAAAATATTCTCTTAAGTCTTATCTTTCATTTCCAATTGGTTTGGAGAATTTTTATTATGTTTTTTGAAAATTACAACCGTTTTAGTGAAGGCAGGTCTGAACCCTAACCAGAATTTTCTGTTTTAAACCAGAAGTCATAACTTTCTTTCCCACCGTTGGATCTTTCTAAAAATCAAATTGAGAGTCCATAATTATGTTAGCTAAATCTCCACCAAAGCGATTTCCTTTATTATTTGTTTTGTGGAAGATATGGATGACTGGTCTATGATGACTATTTTTTTGCATTTAATCCTTGCTTGAAATAATTCAGTTTAAGAACATCATTAAGTTTTAAGGTTTCGTATGGTCACCAGAGGCTATTAGAATGTTTTTTTGGTTAATTGGATCTATTTATACTTTGAATATGTTTATAATATCACTTGGATGTCTTCTTATATGTTTGGAACATTCTGTATGCCATATTGGGTTTAGGGTTGTCAAGTGGAGTAGGGACAACATATATTTTCCTAAACTCAATCAAATGTTGTTATGGAATTGGTATGAATTCTTGATGATGGATCTATTATGTTCTTATGATTTTTATATGTATGTTAGGGAACCTAAGTACACTAGGTGAGTGGCTCATAGTGAGGGGCCGGGGCCCTAAGTGGCTAGTACCAGGATAACCTACTATGAGTTATTTAATCAAGTGATAACCTAAATAAATGAATTGGGAATGAGATTGGAATGGGAAATTACACACTAATCAAGATTAATTGTGCCTCACCCATGCCTTTAGTGCTAGTAAAGACTAAGGATGGGAGTGGGAGAAGGTACCTAGGCGTAGGTACGACTGGATGACCTTGTCTGTACGAGAGGCATTCGGTTCCGCATGTGCCTACTTGGGGGCCGGGGCCAAGAGTGGCTAGTACCAGGACAACCCAAGGGGTGAGGGCTATGCGATGACACTCACCTAGCTTGTAGCTTAGAGTCTCTACCAAATTTGATTATGCCTCTGGTAGTCCTTGTGGTCTTCTTGTCTTTTCTTTTGTGTTGTGACTTTGAGGAAATTTTATCACCACCTTAGGAATTTCCTAGTTGTTACCTCTTGTATGGGCCTTTGGTTCTATCTCCTAGCTCGGGGGAGTGGGCCTATTGGTTCCACATGGTTGGGTGGTTAATATTTATATCGAGGTATTGATCGTGATTCTTTGGATGATCCTAGTACATATTCCATTCCAGGCCTGCAGTTGAAGATTTCTTATTGGATATTTTAATATGAGATGTACTTATGTATTTGTATTCATGTAATTTTAATCTCCTAAAAGGAGTCTTGCAGTATTGATATAATCTCAATTCAAAGCAATGCATAAGGGAATGGGTAGTTCTAGGTAAAAGAAAGGGAAAAGAATGTGGAATATTGGACATGTTACTAGCATTAAAAGAAAGTGTTTATGTTATTTCTCCTATCCTCTTATGTTGTCCGTATGTAAAGGAAATGATTTTAAATATAGTTATATATAATGATGTATCAGAAAAAAATAATGTATTCTCTCTTGATGAAAGGATCCAAGGAAATTATTGAGAAATGATAGGTTAGTGATTGGAATTATTAACAATGAATGGTTATGAAACAATGCAATAGAATAGTAATTTGATTTTAATGTTAATACTTGGTTCATGTTAATGAAGTACCTAGGATGATGCCTACCTTAATGAATATTAATCTCTTACCTAAATTATTAGAGAAAAGTGATATAAAAGATAGTAGATGTAGATGAAATCAATATGAATTTATGGAATGAGTTGATAAAAGGAATAATGATGTTGGATGATTAACCTATGTTTAATAAAAGAAATAAGTTAGGGACATTTAACTTGGTGCATTAAAATGAATGTAGATCTTTTAAGCTCATGATTCCGTGAATATCTTATGCATGTATATGGTTTATATGATGTTGCTTAGGTAGCGATGTTAGGGAACCCGGGAGGACTTAAGTTGTATAAATCTTACATTCTAGTAGTAGAAAATTATTTCTTCTTTTAAAAATATGAAGTGTAATGATGAATATTATTCTAGTTAAAATAAATAAATAAATTAATAAAAAATTCACTACTTTCATTTTATAGAGGTTTTATGTCTTGTCCTCTTGGGTTGCCTGGCGGGGCGTTACAATGAGGATGATGTGGAAATAATTTCTAGATACCTAAATGGTTTGAGAGTTTCCATCTAAGAGGAAATCAATTTGGTTAAGTTGGAGAACATTAAAGAGGCTTATCAATTTTCTTTGAAGGCCGAGGAGAAATTGAACAAGAGACATAAACAGAGACAAAAAGGTCAAGGTGGTAGATTCCCTAGAGGAAGAGGTGGATCTAAAGGTGAGAATGGTAGATTTGAACCTAAAAAGAGAGATCCCCATAAAGGCAAGACTGAGTGGAAAGGTGAAAGTTCATCTAGAGGCAGAGACAATAAATACCGAGGTGGTTATGGTAGAGGTAATTTTTGAGGAACTTGTTACAATTGTGGAGAATAAGGACATAGATCTTTTGAATGCACACATGCTAGTAAGAAGGCTGGTAATAGTAGAAATGCTTTGGTGCAAGAGGAGTCACCAAATGAACCTGAGAAGGAAAATAACTTGATGGTGAGAAGAGCACTGTGGAATGAAGGTAAAAAGGAAGATTCATTAAGAAAAAGTTTGTTCAAGACTAGATGTAGAGTTTCTGACAAATTTTGGAAGGTAATCATCGACAATGGTAGCTTAGAGAATCTAGCATCTGAGGAAATGGTCACGAAGTTGCAGTTGCAAAGGTTGGAACATTTGAAGCCCTATCAAATTTCATGGATCAAAGATGAGCATACACTCATGGTAAGTGAACAATGTTATGTGAATTTGAAGATTGGAAAGTAATATGATAAGGTATTGTGTGATATCATTCCTATAGATTGTTGTCATATTTTGTTGAGTAGACCTTGGCAATATGATAGACATGCTATATATGATGGGATATTGTACAAGTATACTATCGTGGCTGATGGAAGAAAACAAATCTTGTTACCTTTGATGGAAGAAGTTGTTAGTAATGTTTACACATCTGTGAAAGTTTTCTTGATGGAAGGAAGAAAATTTGTTAACTCTTTGAAGAAGAATGATGTATGTTTTTTTGTAATTCGTAACAAAGCGAGTAAGAAAACATAGGATAATGTCCCTGAGCAGATTGATAAGTTACTCATCGAGTATAGTGATATCATTTTTCATAATGTACCTAATGGTTTGCCATTGAAAATAAGTATTGATCATTGCATGGATCTAATCCCTAGAGCTAGTTTATCGAATAAGGCACCTCATCGGTTCACACCTATCGAGAATGAGGAATTGAACCGACAGATTCAAGAGTTGATAGATAAAGGTTTGATTAGAGAAAGTCTAAGTCTTTGTGTAGTACTTGTGGTTTTGGCACCTAATAAGAATGGAGAATGATGAATGTGTATTGATTCTAGAGAAATCAATAAGATAATAGTGAAGTATAGGTTTCCTATACCAAGAATGGATGACATAATGGATAGTTTGACTGGAGAAAACTATTTCACAAAGATTGATTTGAAAAGTGGGTATCATCAAATTAGAATTAGAGAAGGTGATGAGTGGAAGACTACTTTCAAGATAAAAGAAGGTTTGTATGAGTGGTTGGTTATGCCTTTTGGTTTAACTAATGCACTGAGTACTTTTATGAGGTTGATGAATGAGGTTTTGAAGAAATTCTTGGATAAGTTTGTGATTGTATATTTTGACAATATTCTGATATTCAGTAAGACTAGAGAAGAACATTTGTTGTATGTTAAACAAGTTTTGCAGAGATTGGAAGAGGAAAAGTTGCTGATCAATCTGAAAAAGTGTTCATTCATGAAAGAGGAGATTGTGTATTTGGGATTTGTAATTTCAGCATATGGTTTGAAGATGGATCCTGAAAAGGTTGAAGCTAATCTGAATTGACCTACACCTATGAATGCTAGTGAGGTAAGATGATTTCATGGTTTGGCAAGTTTTTACTGAAAGTTCATAAGGAATTTCAATTCAATTTGTAATGCTATGATTGAAACTATGAGAGGAGATAAGAGATAATTCAAGTGGACACATGGAGCTAATAAAAGTTTTGACTCTAAAGTAGAAGGTTGCTGAATTTCATATTTTGGCATTGCCTGATTTGAATAAGATATTTCAAGTGGAATGTGATGCAAGTGGAAGTGCAATTGGAGCTGTTTTAAGTCAAGAAGGTAAACCTATTGCTTTCTTTATTGAAAAGTTGAATGATGCTAGAAGGAAATATTCTGTGTATGATCAAGAATTCTATGCTATTGTTCAAGCACTGAAGAAATGGAGACATTATTTGATACCGAGTGAATTTGTGTTGTATACTGATCATAAGGCTTTACAATATTTGGGTAGTCAGAATAAGTTGAATCAGAGACATATGAAATGGGTTGAGTACTTGTAGAGTTATACATTTGTGATGAAACATAAGAGTGGAATCACTAACAGAGTTGCTTATGCATTGAGTAGAAGAAGATCTTTGGTGACTGAGATGAAAATTGAAGTTCTTGGTTTTGATGAGATGAGAGATTTGTATGAAGCTGATCCTTATTTTTTTGAGCCATGGAAAAAGTGTAGATAACCTATTCAAGATCAACCGAGTACAAAATTGGAAGAATATTTCATTCAAGAAGGTATGTTGTTTAAAGGTATTCAATTGTGCATATCGAGAGGACAGATGAGAACTAATTTGATGAAGGAGAAATATATTAGTGGTTTGGTTAGATATTTTGGTATTGATAAAACTTTGAATTTGCTTAAGGAGAAATAATTTTGGCCATAATTGTATAAAGATGTTTAGAAATTTGTGAAAAGTTGTGGAGTTTGTTAAGTTGCAAAAGGAGTAAGTCAGAATACTAGATTGTATACACTGATTGTTGTACCTAAGAAACCTTGGACTGACATCAGTATGGATTTTGTTCTTGGCTTACCAAAGATAGTAAGAGGTAATGATTCTATATTTGTTGTGGTGGATAGATTTTCAAAGATGGCACATTTTATACCTTGTAGAAAGAAATTAGATGTAGTACATGTAGCAAATCTTTTCTTTAAGGAAATTTTTAGATTGCATGAATTACTGAGGAGTATTATCTCTAACCGAGATAGTAAATTTGTTGGATACTTGTGGAAGACTCTTTGGAAAAAGTTTGGCACTGAGTTGAAGTATAGTTCTATATCTCACCCACAAACCAATGGATAGACAAAAGTTGTGAACAAAAGTTTGGGAAATCTTTTGAGATATTTAGTTGGAGACAGACCTAGTAATTAGGATTCTATGTTGGCACAAGCAGAGTTTGCATACAATAATTCAATGAATAGGAGTACTGGAAAGACACCATTTGATATTGTAAATGCCATACAACTAAGAGGTATATCTGATTTGAGGGATATTGTTGATGAAAGTAAGAGAAGTGTTGAATGAGTGACATTTGCTGAGTTTATGATGACATTACATGAAGATGTGAAAATCAAGCTGGAAGAGAGTAATCAGAAATACAAAGGCAGAGCTGATAGATCAGGGAGACGTAAGAATTTTGATGTTTGCGATGAAGTGATGGTTCATTTGAAGAAAGGTTGATTTCCTATTGGAACACATGGGAAGTTGAAGATGAAGAAGTTTGGACCTTGCAAGATATTGAAGAAATTTGATAGTGGAAATGCATATGAGATTGAGTTACTTGATGACATGGACATATCACCAATTTTAAACATTGTTGATTTGTTTGAGTATCATGAACCTAATGTTTAGACATGATAGTACCGATGGAGTATCCTAAGAAGAAGAATGAAGAAGTTGAGTAGATTTTGGAGCAAAGAATTGGCTAGAGTACGAGAGGTAAATAGTATATGGAATATCTGGTAAAGTGGAAGAAAAGACCGATTGAAGATAGTTCATGGATTTCATAGTCTGAGTTGGATGTAGCTCAACCCAGACCTACTAAATGATTTAGAAAATCATTTCTAGTTAACCCCACGTGTCTGATGTAGGATAATATTGGGTCCTTGGCAATCCTGTGTCACCAAAAATATTTTGAAGTTTGTTTGTGTTGCTCAGTTCCTCCTTTAACCGAGTTGGTTGGTAGTTGGTCAATTTCCTTTGGTTACCGAGTATGGTCAGTTATCTCCTAGGTGGTTGGTTGTTTTACTAGCACTCAACGATGCTTGTTTGTTGCTCGGTCATCCTTGCTTACCGAGTAGTTTGTTTTGAGTTTCTATTGAGGCTGACTTGTGCATTGATTATGGGTTGCAGATTTATTGCTGGTATCCATCGTTGGGAAGTGTGTGGTTCCCAATCTAATCATTCCTTTCATTGATTATGGATTTGAAGGATGACTTAGTTCAGTAGCCTCTTGTATAAATGTAGATGTTTGGTTAGAGTTTGGGAAGTATTATTTTTTGGGTAGAAGATTTAAGATAGTAGATTGTAGATTATTGGCAGATCCTCACATGTTTGAGGACTTCTATAATTCATTATAATATCTAGCTGTAACCAAGAAGTCCTTACATCCTGGCATGTATCAGTCTATTTGATGAAATATATGAATGATCCTACTTTCTCTCTCTCATTGTGTTGTGTTTCTTCCGCATGTTGTTGAGAAAGGGCATGTTTGGTAGGGTGTACCACTATTTGGCCACTCTAGTCCTCCCTCCTTGCATCAACTTCTACCTTTTGTTTCTTAGGGCTTCTTGGTTTATTAGATCTTGTAGATCTCCTAGGTGTGCTTGCAGGTGCCACCACTTCTATAATCTTCTAATGTGAAATTGATAAATCAATTATATCAGGAGTAGGACTTATTATCTTTTCTTCTATAGAAGGAGGAGGTCCCTTAATTTTTAAGCTACAAGATCCTTCTATCATATTTGTCCTTACTTCTCTCAATTGTTCCTTTGTTATTCATGCCTTCATAGTAATGTCATCAACTATTTTCTCTATTCTTCTCTTCCTTTGTCCCTTGTCTCAATCCTCTCTTACTTTAGCTGACTTCTCCCGGTAAGTTCCCCATCTCTCTTCTGATGTATCTATCTCATCTTCTAGTACATGTTCAACTTGCATTGTTAGTACCTTATAACTGACCTCATACCCCACAGGGTAGCACCATTTCTTCCTTAGTTCAACTACCAAAAAGCATACATAGTCAATTTTAACCATGAAACCAATTGTTTCTTTGTATTTATCAACTATCTCCTCAGGTATCCTGTACCTCTCCTTCATTTTCCTTTGAATAATTTTGGTCATTGTAAACAATTCACCATGTACCCAATTTTTATCTTGCCTTCAGTATCTTTCTTAGCTTTGTATACCAATAGGTACACTATCCTTCCATGCTCTAGGGTGCATTCTAGGAAAATTGTGTATAATGTGGATGTACATATGAACCAAAAGTGATCCAAACCTGAATCCTTTTGACTTATCTTTCTTGATGATCTTCACATTCTCCAAGAATTGTTGTGCTGGGATCTCACAAAGGTTATATTTTTTTTTTTCCTTCACCATTCTATATGCCATCATTATTACTCTTACTAACACAGAATTAGGTCTGCTACTATAGAACAATTTGTAACCTAGTAGCATTGCTAGAAATCTCACATCTTGCCGATAGATGTCATTCATTGTCAATGCTCTCTTATCCCACTTAGAATGTGTTAGGTTTTCTACTTATTTCTTGATGTTTTTCTCTACTATTGGTAGGGCTCTAGTATTATCCAAACTAGTTATCACATGAATCAATTGGCTACATATCTTAATAGGATTCTCTCCAATCCAAATGAACCGATCATGGATTCTTCTTAGAATGATCTTGAACCATTTAGTTTCATGGAACTCATTCATGAGGGTGAACTTGATAATAGATTGATCTTCTAGACGTTTGAACTCATCTTTCATCTTTCCATCAGACTCTATCATTTCATCTATCTCTCTATAGATATCTACATCCCCAATAGTCTCATATTTTTAGTGGATGTATGCCCTAATATCTTCAATGTGTAACACGTCGTAAGCGGTTTGTGAAAATAATCCTTCCAGATCATTCTCACAAGACATAAATGGGTTCTTCTTGAACTTATACCTTGGTCTATCAACAACATTAATATCAAAGGTGCATCCATGTCTTCTTGAAGAGTATAAAATCTAAATACCTTTAATATGCTGAAATCTAGAACTTTGCTTCGAACGATCATGCGATGTATCTGCTAGATGGGTGTACTACTTCTCAACTCTATTCTCCTTCATCACAACTAATCAAACCATAAAGAAATGATATGCTTCAAGGTTTTTTATCCATCTCAAGGTGTGTGAATGCATTATTCATAGGTAGCTCAATTTCACATGGTGTCTAGTCAACACAAATCCCATGAACATAGAATATGAATCTCCTAGTGCTGCGATCACAAACATAAAATCCATAGTGTCTATACACACCATATCTAAGCTTGCATGAACTTATTTTGCATAGTCAAGGGTTAGATATATTCTGGTGTCTTCATCTAATGCTCCCCCTAAGGCCATGGGGCCTTCTAGGTCGATGTAGTAATGTAATCATCATCTGAAGCCACAACATAGCATCTACTATCTCTCCCTGAACCAATGCCTTATTGAAGTAATTTATCTTCTATATCTTCTCATCCTCTTCATTTTCATATTTATTAAATGATTCTCGAACTCATGTATATACTCATTAAGACTTTTACCACTGTCATCAACATTCTTCCTTATAACCACAAGTGGTGGTCCTCTTCTATTGTTCATTCCATTATACCTACAAAACTTCGCTATGTGTCCTAAGTTGTTGCATTTGAAACATGTAGGTGGTCTTCTTCTATCCTAATTAAACTATAACTTACAATACCTTGCAATATGCCCAAAGTTATTACAATTGTGGTATGTGATCTTTTCTATTGATTCTTTTCTGATGTAAACTTGTTTATATCTAGACTGATTAGGTTTTCTAATTCTTCTTTCTTATGTCCATATGCATAATAGTTATGACAATAACCAAAAAAGGGTTTGAAATAACTATTACCTCTACAATCTCTTTTCATGTGTCCAAGTTTGTTGCATCCAAAGCATCTACCTCTGAAAAGGTCTGATCTTATCTCTAGGTATCTCAAGAGTAGGTCTTTCTTCAATCTTTTCTTCATGTCTTTCTTCATTAGTCTTAGAAAATTCACCTTCATTGAATCTAATTCTATTCATGTCTCCTTTAGGTTTCTCTCTCTCTCTCTCTCTCTCTCTCTCTCTCTCTCTGTGTGTTCATCAATTTTATCACTTCTCATGTGTAGCTTCTCAATGTGTAATTTAAATTGAGTGAGTTCTCCTTTTATGATCTGATTGTACTTCTCCAATTCTTGAGATTTATCCTTGTGTTGATCAAGTTCAGTCTTCATTTGTCCTATCTGCACATTTTCTTCTTTTAGTGTCTCTTCAACTTTGTATCTCTCATCTATATCATGTTGAATCTCTTTAATCAGCAGAAGATTGATTTGTTCTTTTTCCTGCACCAACTTCTTTACTTGATCTAATGTATCATTGTTTGAATCCTCTTTGATATGATTCATAAGGTCTTGTTTTTTACTTCTTGAAATTTAAAGTTGTTCATTTAGCTTCTTGATGAAACCTTCTACTCTTCTCAATTTGAATTTCAGTTCGCCGTTCTCAGCCTTTTCTTTGTCCAGGTAATCAAGTGCTACTTCAAAGTTCTCTTGAAAACTTTCTAAATTTATTTTGATCTCCCTTAAGTTGTTAGGCTTTCTCTTCAAGGGCAAATAGTTCTGATACCAATTTCTAAGATTAGGTAATACTAAGAGGGGTCTGAATCAGTATTAAAACACTTTAAAATAAACTTCAACCAATTGTAAATAAACCATATTAATGATGAAATGAAAAGAACATAAATACACAACACAACTCATAACACCATGATTTGTTTTTGAGGAAACCTTGGCCAAGGGAAAACCCTAGTGGGGATGGTACCCACAACTATGCACTAAAAAATTGAATCCTTGTTAGGAGATCTAGCCATGTTTGGAGATGAGTATTACATGGTACATTTCCTTGTTAGAGGAATACAAAACCCTATTAGGGGTATACAAAAACCCTGTTAAAGGTGGCAAGGTTACAACTCTTATAATCAAAACTCTTTCACAAAAGTGTTCTTCAAGTTGTGAACAATACAAGCATATGCTATGCATTGGTAGTTCTAGTTATATAAATTTCAAACTTAGATCTTGCATCTGCTATCTTCCTTTACTAACATCCCAAATTCACATCCATTTCTATCACATAATTTCATATTTATCACTTCTACAAAACACTCTATACTTATATCGATTTTCTCATCCAGTCGGCTCTCAAATACAATAAAAAAAATCATAAATATTTATGCAAATAATAAATACTAAGTCGACAATCTTATATTACCAAAGTGTCAGCAATATACAACTTTTCTATGACTCAACACGTTACCATTCCATATGATCTTCCCTCAATCATCGTGTTTGTTTATATACCCTATTTCACTGATTCTCTAGCTTCGCGTACCTTGACAATACTATATCTTACCGATATCAACACAAAAACACATGCAACCTTACTGAAGGTCCTACATATCCCAAACTATCTTCCTATAAATTTTTAAGCCACAATACAACATATACCATCTTTTCTAACCAAAATTATACTATAGAATACTATTATTTTGATTCTGTACTTAGTCATTTTCATGATTGAGTCTCCAATACGTGTAATCACTTCATGTGATCACTCCATCATAAGTGTTTCCATAAATGACAACCCTTAAGTGATCCACAATACTCCCAAAACATTACTTTCCAAAAAAATATCCATAAAGTTCCCAAGATGTGTCTTGCATCAATCAATTAGGAAATAAGCTTTAAAAAAGGAAAAATAACAAAAGAAAATGGAAACATTTCCTTTCATAACCGACTAGGAACACAAGGAAATAAATAAATTTGAAACCCCATGTTTAGGTTACACAACATTAAGTATAAAATATATTATATTTAATTTGACCACATAATCCAACTATAATCCTAGACAACAACCCATGTCCAAACAAAATATATTGGACAACAAGGATACATCTCAAAAGGTGAGATCACATAAAACAAGGTGCACATAAAAATAGCATAAATTAAAACTTAAAATATTGCAAAAATAATAAAACCTATTGGTTCCCACATTCCTAACAACACACTTTTCAAATATAATTCATATTTCAACTAACCATGAAAATTTGAGAAGCATAACATTATTTTGACTATACAATTTTTAAATAAAATCACTCAAGCTGAATCATGCAATGAAAAGAAATGAAATTATGGGGAACACTAGGAATTAGCCCAACAACTGATAGAAAAAAATATTCAAAAGATGAAGTAGAAAGAAATATCCAGAAAGTCCTACCTCACATAAAGATAAAATTACTAATATGGAGGAAATTTTCACACTCCATAAAAAAGAATAAGCATCCATGCAAAGCGTGGAAATCAAGACACAAATCCAATGAGCCACTACCCACAAAAATCCCTTAAGTAGAACTCACCGAATGAGACAATATAAAAAATTCTCACATTAGGGTTCAAGCAATTTCGGTCTCCAAAAAGTAAAAGTTGGAAAATGAATTCTAATTCTTCACTATAAGTCACTTTTTGACCAACACACAAAAATATTAAAATAAAATCACTCGAATCAATAAATTAAAACCCCATAAAAATAACCCAAACTCAACACAAATTAGTTTAACCAAGTCCAATTAAATGGGATATCACTACAACAAAATGTTGGTAATATAATATAACCATTTAATAATAAAAATCAACATTCATACAGCTCTAACTCAAGTATGACAATTGTGAGTAACTAAAATTAATAAAAAAATATTGGTCCGACATAATATGTGAATGAAATCTAGATTGTACCCATAAAGTACCAGAGGTGTAATTATATACCAATTACGTATACATTGTTTGTGTAGGGTCAATATTGGCTTAATATGTAAAATGGTATCTGTGATTGGATAGGAGATAGATGCAATGAATGGATATGTAAGGGTGGGATATGGAAGACTATAGGATGGAAGATACAAAGATGAAGTTCTAATAACTATTTCAAAAATGAGTTAAATTACCCACACTAAAAGGATGAGAATGAAGGATGGAAATATGGAAGAAAAAAATGTATAGGATGGAAGGATGGTGATAGGAGATGGGGATGATTGGGAGGAGGTATATAAGGCTACAAGGACCATGTTGTAAAAGAGTGAAACTCCCCAAACCATAAGTAGGAAGATGAAGAATGGAAATGTGAGGGATAAGGATGTATGAAATGAAAAGATGGTGTGCAAGGGACACATGAAGGAGATGAAGGCTTGTTCATTATCCAAAACATGCAAGGATATTTTCTTTGTATTTTAGTTCCTCTAGTTTTTTATGAAGGGAATAGGTATTAAAGTGGAAGGTGGAATGACAATGGATATGAGATGGAGGGTATGAATAGGATAGGGGATAATGATATGGATGATATATATATGGAATTGGATAATAGATAATGGATGGAGGAAATGTATAGGATAATCAAGACCAAGGATATGGGAAGGTGTATGGACTCAAAGAGTTTTGTGAAAGATAATTTAAGGAAATAAATATGATAATGGATGATATATATATGGAATTGGATAATAGATAATGGATGGAGGAAATGTATAGGATAATCAAGACCAAGGATATGGGAAGGTGTATGGACTCAAAGAGTTTTGTGAAAGATAATTTAAGGAAATAAATATGATAAGGACTAGAAGATTGAGGATAAGGATGTCAAGATAAAATATGTGAAAATGGGTGGAATTATATAGGATAATGGATGAATAAGGGTTATGGAAGGTACATATGGATAGAAGAGATGCATAGGATAGTCAAGACAAAAGAAATGAAATGATAATAAAGTTATCTAGGACAATGGATGGTGGATAGGGAATGTGGAAGATATTTATGGTACCATAGTATGGATGGAGCTTATCCCCAAGTATAGACTGCAAGGGGAGGTGTATAAATGAGTGGATAAGATATCATAGGTATGGTAGGGATATGATAGGAAATATATGATGGATGGATATCTAGAAGGACTTTCCTCCAAGTATGAAGAGAAAATGGATGGAGGGATTACACATGATGATTTTTTGCTAGTTTTTTATCATAGTACTTGTTGAAGGTGCGTGGTTACCAAGTTTTTACCTTTGGAAAATTATTTTTTCCTTTTTTGACCTTTTTATATGAATTTTATGGGAGGAATGATAATGGGAAAATGGAAGGAGGACTCAAGAATATAGTTTCATGGATGGTGTCCCTTTTCTAATATTCTCATAGACGTTGGTATGATGGTGGAAAGAGGGATGAAATAGATTGGGGGATGGAGGATAATGATTTATTTAAAAGACTAGATTAGAGGGGTGGATATGTGTGGAAGGTTTGGTGGATAATGGATAGTAGGCTGGAAGACTTGTGAATCAATGGAGGAAGGATATGGGAAGATAATCATTAGCACACACTATGAAGAGTGGTGGAGTAGTGGAGGAGGGGATTTGGAAGGAGATAGAGGAGAAAACATGGTTTTTGTGATGTAAGGACCCAAGATAGATGAAGGAACTGATGGATTTAGGATAGTGTATTTTTTGATATACAAACCCAAAATGGAGTTGAAAGATGTGAGATTCTTAAATAGAGGATTTGAGGTATTATGAGTGGAGGAGAATTTTGGATTAGAAAAATTGGATTTCAATTTGAATTTTTCTTTGAAATACATCTCTTTGTTGAGTATCTTGGGAATCCACATGAATTTTTGATTTTTTGATTTTGAGCCTTTATGGAATTATGTTTTTCTTTTCTTAAATATGTCTTTAGATGGAACATGTTGATCCTTGTATTTTTTTGGACTTTTGGCTTCATTTGTTTTATCTTTGGCATCTCACATGCTTCCATTAGCCATGGTATATCTAGATGAGGATGGATGATATGGATAATTTATGGATGGAATGATTGAGAGTGAATGTTGGAAGTATATTAAGGATGTGTGACTTTGTTGATCTTTATAAGAGACTTGAGGTGATAAAGTGGTGGACTTGGATATGTTGTTTTAATGTATGCAAGGAACCAAAATGGATGGAAGGGATGAAGGATTTAACATTTGGATATAAAGGCCCAATATAGTGGTAGGTGAGGATGGGATGGAGTTTTGGATATATGGATCCAAAATGTATGAAAGGGATGAAGGTTTTAGCTTTGAAGATGGTGAATGAGAACTTTTGAATTTAGATAGAGGGATTATGGATATGGAAGGATTGGAAGGTGTACCAACATCTTTAGACATTTTTTCTTCAATGAGGTACTTATTATTTTGAACATAAGATGTGAGTCCATATAAATCAGGAGGAGAGGTGGATGTAATGATAATATCTTGAAGGAAGCCATGTTGTATATAGAGGCAGGAGCCAAGTTTATATTGTTAGGATTAGGTAATACTGAGAGGGGGGGTGAATCAATATTACTAAACTTTAATTTAAAATTTAACCAATTTAAAATAAACCATAACATTGATGAAATGGAAAGAACAATAAAACATAACACAACTCATGACAACATGATTTTTTTTGAGGAAACCGTAGCCAAGGGAAAACCCTAGTGGGGATGGTACCCACAACTATGAAGTAAAATATTGTATCCCTATTAAGAGATATAGCCCTATTAGGAGTTGATGATTACATAGTACAATTCCTTTCTAAAGGATTAAAAAACCCTATTAGGGGTATACAAAACACCTGGTTAAGGGTGGTGATAAAATTGTTCTTCCAATCAAAACTTGTTACAAAGAGTTCTCCAAAATATGAATAATACAAGAACTTATCTTGATTAGATAGTTCCAGATATAGATCTTCTTCTTACTAATCTTGCATATGATCTCTACTCTCAGATTTACAACCTTTCTTTATACTCATATTCACAATACCTATCACTTTCATAAAAACACTCTATACTTATACAAAAATTGCCATCCAGTCGGCCTCACAAATATCATACCAAACATAATAATTAATTATATAAAGGGTAAGTATGAAGTAGGAAATCATATATCACCAAATAGTTAGCAATATACTCCATTCATCTGACTTGGCATGTTACCATACCAAGTAACCTTACTACAATCATCACAACTACTCATATGCCTTGTTATATCGATTTTAGTATCTCCGCATACCTTACAAACACTCCATCTAACTTATCTAATCACAAAAACTTATGTGCTCTTAACTGAATCATATATATATATATACCAAAAAGATTTTTGCTAACTTTCTATGCCATAATACCTTATACAATTCCATCGTTGAGCAAAATTGTAACACTGCACCCTATTACCTTGATTCTGGATTTAGTTCTTTTATGACTGTGACTCTAGTACTAAACGTCTCATCATTTGATCACTCTAGCATAAGTTTTTCCATGAATTAAAATCCTTAAATGATCCCTAGTGCTCCACAACAAAACTTTTCAACAATCTCTCCCTTTGGCATTGATGGCTACACTTAGAAAAATGACTAAGTGTCAAAGTATAAATTTCTCTTTTTTCTTTTCTCTTTTCTACTTTTTTGTTAAATAAATCTTTTTCTTCTTCTTACTATTTTTTTCTCTCCCTCTTTCTACATACTACTCTCCTCATTTTTTTTTCTCTTCCCCTCTCGTTGACATCAATGGAAAAGGTTCATTTAAAATTTGAAAAAAAAAACTTAAGCACAAAAGGATTTAGTGCTTACTCACCAGTTTTAAGACATCTTGGAAGGAGTTTTCCAAGGTCTTTATTTTCTCAGCCCATGACTTTATCAATAGCTCAGTAACATGGATAGTTTATTTATTGTTTCTATAGCCCTAGCCCTAGCCATTACCTTTACTATTTTTTCTACTTTCTACACTTACCTTTCTTTAGCCTTGGTGAAGGCCATGAAGGATAGCCTCATGAGATTATCCTCATCCATGATGTCTACATCAACACTTACTGGTTTGGTCATCCTTTCCAAAAATAAGGTAGAAGAGCTGTCAGGGTCTAATTTTTGCTCCATTATGATCTCAGTTATTTTCTTTGTTTCAGTCTCTTCTTCCTTTCTTTCCTATGATTTATCTTCTTGTTTCTCCTTTGTTTTATCTTCCTCTTCCTATCCTTGGACTTCAAATTCCATCAAACTATCCAAATTATCCAAAAATGGATCATTCATATCATGTGCAGTGTCAAGGGTCATAGGCACACCAGAGACAAAGAAATATGGTTGCATTCTAGCTTTTTCACTTTCATCTGCTATATTGGAACTCTCTCCCAATCCCTAAGACATAGGTTTAGTAACCTTAGAAGGTGATGAACTTTCCTTGGCTTATCACTCATTAGGATTTGATCTAATGCCTTTTGAGTGTCCTCAATTACTTCATCATACTTCCTTGCCATGATTTTTACTAGTCCGGCCTTTGTTCTCCATCAGGGTTTAAATACATTTATTATCCTTTCCCTTTCTTGTATTGAGACAAAAGGCAACATGTCCTCAATAGATTTATTTCTTATGTTTTCATCTTCTGAATTGCCAACTACTTCCTGATTTCCAATTTTTTATACAGTTCTTTAGGGATACTCCCTTAAATCTCTAATATATTTTTATTGAAAACTAAGAGATACTCAATAATAGTATCTTCAATGATTGACTAATTCTCAGAGTCAAATATCTCATAATACCTATCCACTATTATCAATTTTCCATCTTTAATCACTCTTTTCTATAGTGACTTAAGATCAGGTTTCCATATGGTTCGTGGATCTTTTGGTGCTACTTTTTCCTCTTCTTTCTCAGGAAGATTTTCCTCTTTCCTCTTTCTCTTCACTTCTACTTCTTTCTCCTTAGGACTATCCTTCTTGCTAGATCTTTTAGATCTTCTCGGAATGATTTTAGGCACAACTTCTTGTACTACCTCCTCTTGTGAAGTTGATAAGTCTACAATATCAACAATAGGATTTATTCTCTTTTCTATTTATGAAAGAATAGAAGTGGCAATGGCCATGCTCGAAGATGATTCCATCTTATTTCTCATGTCTATCAACTACCTTTTAGCTAGTCTACCTTCGTAGTGACATCTTCAACAATTTTACTTATCTTTCTCTTCCTTGTAACTTTTTACTGCTCTTCTCTAAGTTTTTCATATTTCTCTCTGTATGTTCCCCATCTTTCTTGTGTAGGGTCTATTTCTGTTCCTAGTACATACTATACTTGCATGGTTAGAACCTCATCACTTACTTCATATCCCATGTGGTAACACCATTTAATCCTTGGTTCTACTACCTCAAAGAAGACACAATCAATTTCAACCATGAAATAGATAGTGTCCTCATACTTCTCAATAATATTATCAGGTATTCTATACCTTTCCTTCATTTTCCTTTGTAGTATCTTTGTCATGGAAAATAGTTCACCATCAACCCAATTCTTGTCTTGTCTCATATAACTCTTTGAAATTTGAATTCTAGTAGGTACATATGCTTTCCATGCCCTAGAGTGCATGACTCAAAATTTGTGAGTGATGTGGATGTACATATGGACTAACAAGCACCCAGACCTAAATGTTTTAATCCTATCTTTCTTTGTCACTTTGAAATTTTCAAGGAACTATTGTGCAAGTACTTCATAGAGGTTACATTTTTTATTTTCCTTTACCATCCCGTATGTCATCATAATAACTCCAGTAGATACGGAGTTTGGTCTGCTACTATGAAACAAATTATAACCCAAAAAAATTGCTACCATCCTAACATCTTGTTGAAAGATGTCATTGATTGTCATCACCCTCTTATCCCATTTGGAATGGGTTAGGGTTTCTACCATTTTTCCTTAAATTATTTTTTGATACAGGTGGGGCTCCTTCATTATCAAGTCTTGTAATCTCATGGATCATCTGTGCACAAATCTTTACTAGTTTTTGTCCAATCCCAATAAATTGATCATGAACTCTGGTAAGGATTGTTTTGAACCATTCTGTTTATGTGAATTCTTTTAGTAGGGTTAACAAAATAATGGATTGATCTTGTAGGTCTTTGAACTCTTCAAACATGGATCCATATGCTTCTATCATGTTATCCAACTCACTATACATGTTTACCTCCCCAATGATCTCATACTTGCAATGTATGTATGCCCTAATATTTTCTATGTGCAATACACCTACGGGGGTTTGTGAAAATGCTCCCTTCAGATCATCATTACAAGATTTGAAAGGATGTCTCTTAAATTTATACCTAGGTATATCCACAACATCATAAAGAACTGGTGCATCCATAACTTCTTTATGATATTAGGTCTAAATACGTTAAACATGCTTGAATCTGTCATTGTGCTTCACACCATCACAAAATCTCTTTGCTAGGTCACTGCTATACTTCACAACTCTGCTCTCCTTAGTTGCTGATAATCAAAAAGTTTAGAAATGATATCTTCCAAGCCATTTTATCCTTTGCAAGTTGAGTGAGTGCATTAAACACAAGTAGCTCAACTTCATATCATGTCTAGTCAACATAAAACTTGTGAACACGCAAAACAAATCTCCAAGTATTGTGCTCTCATAGATAGAATCCAAAGTGTCTGCACACACCATACCTAAGTTTGCATGGGCTTAATCCACATATAAAGGGGTTGCATATACTTTTTTCTGTGTATCCAATTCTCGCCTTAAAGGTCATATGACCTTCTTGATCAATGCCTCAAAGAACTCATCATGCGAAGACACGGTATCATCTAGTGTCTCTCCCTAAATTGATGCCTTGTTTAAGGCTTTTAGTTTCCATATCTTTTCATCCTCCTTACTCTCTGATTTCTTGAAATGATTCTCAAAATCATTCATGTACTCATTAAGACTCTTACCACTGTCACCAACATTATTTGTTATAACCATAGGAGGTGGTCCTCTTGGTTAACTAGATCTTCTTGGTCCTCTTATGTTTTCCTCTCCATTGTATCTACAAAACTTTGCAATGTCTACAAGATTGTTGCATTTGTAACATGTTGGAGGTATCCTTCTATCCTGATTTACTTGTAGTTTACAATACCTTGTAGCATGTCTAAAGTTGCTACATTTTTGACATGTGATCTTGGCTGCTCATTCTTCTCTGACATAATCTTTCTTGTACCTAGGCTGATCTGGTTTTCTCCAATCTTCTTTCTTGTGTCCATACCCATAACAGTTGAAACAGTAATAGGTAAAGGGTTTAGAGGTACCTTTACTTCTGCAATCTCTTTTCATGTGTCCAACTTTGTTGCATCCAAAGCATCTACCTCTGAAAGGTCTGATCTATTCTTTAGGTTCTTCATGAGTAGTTCTTTCTTTATGTGTAGGTATTTCTTCATTCTTTTCTCCACTTGACTCTTTATTGGTTTTAGAACTTTTTGCTTCATTTAATCCAACTCTAGTCATGTCTCCTTTAGGTTTCTATTTTTCTTTGTTCATCAATTTTGTCACTGCTCATGTGTAACTTCTCAATGTGCAGTTTGGCCTGAGTGAGTTCACCTTTAATGATTCGATTGTATTTCTCCAATTCTTGATATTTATCTTTGTAGAGTTCAAGTTCAATCTTCATTAGACCTATCTGTTCATTTTCTACTTTGAGTGATTCTTCAACTTTGTTCCTAGTATATTTTTAATGTTGAATCTCTTTTATCATCAAAAGATTTATCTCCTCTTTTTCCTTGTCTAGCCTCTTCACTTGATATAATGTATCATTATCTAAATCTTCTTGGATCTTATCCATAAGATCTTTTTTTTTATTTCTTGAAGCTTCTAGTTGTTTCTTTAGTTTTATGATGAAACCTTCTACTCTTCTCAATTTTAATTTCAGTATACCATTCTCACCCTTTTCTTTGTCCAAATGTTCAAGTGCTACTTCAAAGTTCTCTTGCAAACTTTATGAATCCATCCTGATCTCCCTTAAGTTGTTAGGCTTACTCTCCAAGGGCCAATAGCTTTGATACCAATTGTTAGGATTAGGTAACACTAAGAGGGGGGGTGAATCAGCATTATTGAACTTTGATTTAAACTTTAACCAATTGAAAATAAACCATAACACTACTGAAATGGAAAGAAAAATAAAACATAACACATAACTCATGAAACCATGATTTGTTCTCAAGGAAACCCTAGTCAAGGGAAAACCCTGGCGGGTATGGTACCCACAACTATGAACTAAACTATTATATCCCTGTTAGGAGATCTAGACCTATTAGGAGCTGATGATTACATAGTACAATTCCTTGTTAAAGGATTAAAAAACCCTGTTAGGGGTATAGAAAACACCTTGTTAAGAGTGGTGATAAAAGTACTCTTACAATCAAAACTTGTTACAAAGAGTTCTCCAAAATGTAAACAATACAAGCACTTATCTTTCTTAGATAGTTCTAGTTATAGCTCTACTTCTTACTGATCTTGCATTTGATCTCTGTTCTCAGATTTGTAACCTTGCTTAATGCTCATAATCACAATACCTATCACTTTCATAAAAAAATTGTATACTTATACAAAAATTTCCATCCAGTCGGCTTCACAAATAACATACCAAACATAATAAATAATTATGTAAAGGTTAAGTATAAAGTTGATGATCATATATCACCAAAGAGTCAGCAATATACTCCATTCATCTGACTTGGCACATTATCATACGAGGTAACCTTACCACAATCACCGCAACTACTCATATGCCTTGTTATACTTATTATACTATCTTCGCATACCTTTCGAACAATTTATCTCACTTATCTAATCACCAAAACTTATGCGATCTTAACTAAAGCATATACATATACCAAAAAGGGTTATGCTAACTTCACAAGTCATAATACCTTATACAATTCCATCACTAACCAAAACTCTAACACTATACCATGTTACCCTGATTCTAGACTTAGTCATTTTTTTTACTGTGACTCCAATACTGAACTTCTCATCATACGATCACTCTAGCATAAGTGTTTCCATGAATGAAAACCCTTAAGTGATCCCTAGTGCTCCACAACATCACTTGCCAACATATATGTATGGGTTTTTGGGTAAAACACAAATTTGTGTCACGTTTCAAGCTAACTTATCAACATAGCTGAATTTGAGTATTTCTAACTAAAAATTAATTTTCATCTAACATATGGTCTAGCTAGGTTCATTCTAGCTAAGTTAGATAAGTTCTTGAAATTTTCCAATTGGAAATATCTATTAAATGCATGTTTTATACCAATTACCAAAGAAATAAAATTATTTCATAAAATTGATGTTTCAATAACTCCTACTCTTTTTAATGATTTTTTTTTAAAATATAAAAATATATTTTTTTAGAGCTCATAGTCAAGATTGCCATCATATAAGTTTTACAGTATTTCGATTAGATCTAATATATTATAATTTAAAAATACTGCAAGTAGGTATTTTAACACTTGAGAGGAAGATGCTTCAAAAATAGTAAAGCATATAAAAAGAAATTAAATTTTATATTTAACACTAGAGGAGAGAGTCATCTTCAAGAATGTGTAATCTTTTTCTTCTGAATGGTGTAGATTTGATAGGGGAAATTTGATGGGAGAGGAAAACTACCGATTTTAGATTAGTTTGACTTTGCATAGTTATAATGAAGAAAATATACATCAGAAACCAATTTTTCTTCTTTTATGCACTAGCTATACATGCCATCTATAACATATTTTCAAATTAAAGGAAAAAAAGATTATTTCCATAGAATTTTTTGGTGGGAAGTTAAAAGGTATTAATAAGAAATAAAATAGAAGCATAAAAGTAGCATAACTTGGTGCTTGAATGAGTAAAGTACATACATAAAAAAGAAAGTTGAATTGGATGAGATACATGATAAGTATATGATAAAGCTAGTGAGAAAATAACATATATGGAGATTCACTGTATGAAAATCTGCCTCATTGTGATGAAATACTTCACTTTGGGAGGTAAGTTCATTGTATTCTACTATTACCATTTACCGTTTCTAAACCACGTGAGGAACAAAGATTTAATATACATCCCCTTCTTCCTACTGCACTCCATTGAAAGCAACATCCTAGACATCAAGGAGAACCGTGATAAGAAAATGCCTATCCTTCACTAGGGCCTCCTCCTCTACCTGTATCAATTCCATAAAGCCATTTGTCGTGCACCTCAGCCCCAACCGGTTATCCAGGAAATGACATAGGAGGATTCCCAGGCCAAAATTGAAAACCCCACCCAGTCCTCCTCCCTATCCATCTGTATTACCCAGGAGGCTATTCTTGGTACGAAAGAGGGTAAGTCATAAAAAATGTATCAAAAATCCATTTCTCAGGAAGGATGCCCAGGATGTGTCTTATGTTTGTCCTAATATTTTTTGGGCATTACATTCTAAATTATTAAAAAAAAATAGTTATTAGTGACCAAAATTTCCTTTCAATAAGAATATTGGAAAAGAAAGATGTACTCTACAATGGATTACATTTTTTTATCTAGTGAACAAATATGTTGTAGAAATGATTTCTCTCTTAAATATATATAAAGTTTCTATTTCGTATTTATGTGTTATTTGAATTGTTTATAGTCAACTCATTAAAATACATGTAAGCATAAAGACTTATTCACATTAAAACTCAGTTTAACTTATTCTGGATTTATGAACATTGTTGTATGTGTTTTGTCCTAGTAGTTTTGGGGCATTACATTATGGTATCGAAATAGGGCTTCAGCTCTAGGAACCTTGTTTGTTAATGCATGATGAAAAATAAATATACATGTATATGTCATTATATATATATCATTAAATGTATAAATATAATAATTAATTTTCTGTCAAAAGAAATTGATAAGCAGATTTTATTGACATGCAATGATATGCAATAATATAACATGTATTTAAACTCTATTAGTGCTACATATTTCTAGTTTAGTACCCAAAAATATCTTATAAAGGAATTAATGCCCTATTTAGGTTGAGTATTCCGCTTAAAATGCAATATATGATTGAATATTTAAAGTACAACAAAAAATAGAAATATTGAACAACACAGTGAAGCAAACATGGATATTAAAATGAAATGTGTATGAATCAGCTACTTGATAGATGTGACAGTATATCAAAGAAAAAGTAACTTATTAATTAAAATCATTAATTAATCTTTCCCTATTAAACAAAGACTCCATGGTTTATGCATAGTGTTATACTATGATACCAAAAAAATAGCCTTCTAAATCTGTAAGTGTTAAAAAAAGTAAAAAAATATTAATGTACATATTAAATGGTTTCCAGACACACACACACACACACACACACACACACATATATATTTCTATAATATAACAGATATATATATATGTATGTATATATATATATATTATATATGTATGTATATATATATATATATATATGTATGTATATATATATATATATATA
>BSBK01011865.1:5000-75047 GCA_027943335.1 Chamaecyparis obtusa | reverse complement strand
CTTATAACATTTTCATCTGAGATTGTTCCTCCAGAAGCTCTAATTGCACTTACACTTGCTTTGATTCTTTCAACATATTTTGCAATGTTTTCATCTTCCTTCATATTCATCTTGTCAAACTATCCTCTTAGGCTTTCTGCTTTGGCTCTTTTCACATTTGTATCACCACCATATATTTTCTTTAGTGCCATCCACATTTCATATGCAGTAGTGCATTCTTTAATATCATCAAATTCTTCATAGCTGAGAGCAGATGCAATGTCTATCATCATGGTGTTGTGAGTCTTTTTATCTACAATATCTTCAACAGTTAATGCGCCATTAGGAATTGTGTATTCTTCATCAATGTATTTGCATCCTGAATCACCAATGGAAGCTAGATGAAGTCGCATGAGACCTTGCCATGCTGAAAAGTTATCTCTATTGAGCTTTGGAATTTCCCTCTTGTAAGACATCCTGATCTTTAGCTTAGGTCCTTGAAACCCTTCCTGCAAGCACCAAAAGCTCTGATACCAATTGATGGAATATGGATGAAGTGACTGAGAGGGGGGGGGTGAATCAGTCAACCATAAAACACTTCATAATTAATTCTTTCCAGATCCCTTAGGATATCTTAAAAATGTTATCTATTTTAGCACTCGGTAAATAGATTACAGTAACTTTGAAGATGCAGAAAGTATTAGCAAAATTATCTTTTAGATATTCATCAGCACTGGTGTATGATTAAGATAGCAATTAAGAACACAAGAGACACAAGATTTAACATGGAAACCCAATATGGGAAAAACCACCAATGTATCTAGATACTGATTTTCACTTTTCTGAAGTGATGCCCGGTTAGAAGCCAACCCGGTAAAAGGTTACAAAACACACTGTTAGGTGTGACCTTGTTAGAGGATTTAATCACCCTACTAGGAGTGGCTTGGTAAGAGGTCTTGAAAACAATTCAATGGAATTGTCACCTTGTTAGAGGATTTACAATATGGTTGTTAAACCAACTCGGTTAAGAGATTTAGAATTCACTGTTACAATGATAAGAAGGTAACAATGAAAAATGACCTGTATAATAATGCAACTGCCTTGCTAATTACAGATCTCTGTTCTGCATATGTGTGATCCTTCCTGATTTAATAAATCTCTGCTGCACCTTAAGGATATTTGAACATCCTTCACAAATTCGCACACACCTTTCCTGTCTTTTCTTCTGTAAATCTTCTTGCTGTATATCCCTTTTTCTTTTTCACATTTGACCTTTTATTTATATGATTTTAGATTTGTCAAATCGACATTATTTTAGTATAACAGTCGGCTGAATTAAGCAAACTCTTTTTGCAAAAATCCTTCAAGGGCCGATAGTGCTCGGTGACCATAACTTTCTACAATCTTTCGGAGACCGAGGGAACTCGGTAAACATCGACAATCCTTTGATAACCGACTGAACTCGGTAAACATTGAATTTCCTTTGATAACCAACTGAACTCGGTAAATGCTGAATTTCCTTTGATAACCGAGTGGACTCGGTAAATGCTGAATTTCCTTTGATAACCGAGTGGACTCGGTAAATGCTGAATTTCCTTGTCTGACAGACCGACTGAGCTCGGTAGGAACTGATTGCTGTGGACTATGACATTGTGTGACATCAAAGACAATACATAATTTGAGTAGCAATTTCCTTCAGACAATTGTTTCCAACATATACATATCTATATCTATATATATATATATATAACAACCAAATCACTGTCTATCTATATATATATATATATAGATAGATAGATAGACAGACAGACAGTGATTTGGTTGTTATATATATATATATATATACATATATAGATATACATATATATATATATATATATATATATATATATATATATATATATATATATATATATATATATATATATATATATATATATATATATACATATATATATATATATATATATGTATATATATATATATGTATATCTATATATGTATATCTATATATGTATATCTATATATATATGTATATCTATATATGTATATATATATATATATATATATATATATATATATATATATATATATATATATATATATATATATATATATATGTATATATGTATATCTATATATCTATCTATATATATATATGTATGTATATATATATATGTATATATATATATGTATATGTATATATATATGTATATATATATATATTTATGTATATATCTATATATATATATATGTATGTATATATCTATCTATATATATATGTATGTATGTATATACATATCTATCTATATATATATATATGTATGTATACACACACACACACACACACACACACATATATATATATATATATATAATAACCAAATCACTGTCTATCTATCTAAGAAAGGCTAGCAATAATATTACACATGTAATCTGTAGTAAATTCTTTTTCAATTGTTGACAGGAATTACCATATAGGAAAATTATTGATTTGTATAACTCCATGTATCTACAGTGTATGTAGAAGTTATAATTACTGACATGTGCGCTCTTTACCAAGAATGCCTCATTGAAGAGTTGCCTCTTGGGACACAAAGATTGAAGATTAAGCACACAAATTGTGAGAAAGGATGTATATAAACTATGATCAAATGCATTTGGAAGGCATGAAGCCGAATTCCAAAATGATCAGATTGTCAGCAAGAGGCTGAATGATCAGATTGTTAGCAAGACCTGTAGAGAAATTGGGTTTATTTCAGACAATGTGGATCTTGATGCAGACAAATGCAGTGTGTGTAGTGTAGTGACAATGACATTTTTGCTTGGTATCGTTAATTTTACTTGCATTGTTTCATCGAAAAAAAATTCCTTGCAATATATGAAAAATTTGATACAATTTTTCATTTACTAATACTTACAACTCGTGCTTGAAGTTTCAAAAAACCACCAGAGCCGAGCTTGTGTGTCCCATGCTTTTCTAGTACCTGCAGTACCCTCATCATGGGAATGAATTTCAAAATTACACAAATAACTCTGTAAAGACAACACATCCATATTTTAATTAATGCCATAAAAGAGCATAACATAAAAACCATTATTGAACTCTTGTTATAATTAAAAATTTCATAAATACTTACTTTTAAGTTTTCAGAAGTGCGCAACAAGTTAGCTCCCTTCTCTTTTATTTCCTGACTCTGAGGCTGTATGGATGGCAAATGTAAAAGTTCTTTTCCAATTTTCTTTAGCAGCTTTTTAATGGAACCGATCGGGTCATCGGTCTTTGCTAAATCAATAAAAAGAGGGTCCTCCTCAAGGGGGGACTCCTGAGGGACTGCAGGTTGCTTTCCCTCTCTCTGACCACTAGCCCTCTATGACAACAATAGTATTAGTATCATCAAAATTACTCCAAAAAAATGAAGAAAACAACATTAAAAAAATAACATTTTGCTTCTATCTAGTTTGCACAATTACAATGAGTTTTACCTCCTCATGTGTAGATAAGCTGGGAATATCATCACCATCCCCTCTGGACGGTTGCTCCATATTGTGCCCCTGTGTCAAAGATCAAGTATAAAAATGTTAGCCAAAAATTTAATAACTAAATGGTATGTTGGAGTCATTGATTAGAAGTTAGTTTAATAGTATGTACCACCCCCATGATAGTAGCCTCGTTTGTATCTATGCGGTTCAAATTGTAATCAATAAGTAGCTCTTCCCTTGCACGTATTGATTTTATCGCACAGATGAATACATGATTTCCATTGCATGCCTCAAATATGCAATTGGGTTGCTTTATAGTTGACCTAGGTCGTGTACTATTTATAAAACCCGCAATATTCCCTGTTGCTTTTGGCCTTCCATCAATGTATATAGCCACACTTTTACTTTGATTATTGTCTTGCTATTGTATATAATTTGTTGAGAGTGCATACCTACGCATACTTTTTTTATATTGAACAATACGCATCCAACTTTTGTAATCGTAACATGGTCCAACATACTCCATCAATTCAGAAACTTTGTTGTAAGACACCTTTATGCCGTCCATAGAAATGAAATGGTCATATAGATTTCATATAGGATTTTGAAGATGATAGTGTTCTAAGGAAAAGAATCCATTCATATAACCATAATGACATTAAATGTTTAAGCATGGACAATCATCAAATACCAAAATAGAGCAGCAATAAATCATTAGCAATAGTATTTTCTTGAAAGTTTCTAAAGCCTTTTCAAAAAATCCATTTTGTACATATCATGCAATCATGGCATTCCATGATACCACATTTCTTAGATGAATTTGTTCAAAGAGTTCATGTGCCTCGTCTATATTTCCACATTTTGCATACATGTCACAATTGGTTTTGGTTCTATGATGACTACTAAGGGGGATGTTGGTCTTAACACAAGAACTAGAGGTACCATAAAGAAAAATGATAAGTGTGGTGATAAACAATGTCAAGACCATTAGGAACTTTAACAAAACTTCTTCCAAGTTGAATTGGAAGCTAGTAGTACCCTCAATAGAGTTAATATGTGCTTAGTTTAAAGCTTTTATTTCTATCTATGCTCTATGTTTTTTGTCTTTTTTGTGTGTCCTTGCTGATGTTGTATCTACCGAAAAGAGTTTTTTAAGTATTATCGAAATATGTTATTTACTACTTTAATAAAAAACTATAATGTTACTATTGTTTAATATTAAAATTTTAATTGTCAAGACTTATTGTAACCATTTTCTTGTATTTGCAAGTAATTAACCATAGTGATAAATTATGATACAGTTTTTTTAATATATCCATCAAAATCTCTTGAATTATTGTTTCTATGACATTGTTATAATGTACTAAAAACACCTAGAGGTTCTATTGGATAGCCAATAGACACAGATATAAATAGTCTTATTGACTAAGCACTATAGAATATATCTTTGATGAATAAAACTATTGACAAACATGACTATTTATACATGTTTATAGACCATCCAATAACATGTGTACATATTTTTACCAATTTTATATTTTTACTAATTTGAATGGGGAATAATTTGGAAATAAAAAGTGCATTTCTGAGATAAATAAGAAGTGCAGATCTGATTGTGAAAGGTTGTGTCCCTTTCAAAGGGCATAAATAATGAAGAGTTGCATTCTTTCAAGGGTGCTAATAGTGAAATGGTGTGTCTCTTGCCAAAGGGCATACATGATGAAGAGGTGTGACCTCTTTCTCACATTGAGAGATATAAAGGGAAGGAATCAAAAGCATCTAGTAACATCACCATGAGTGAGATCAAATCAGAATTGTTATTTATGAAGTTTGATAATATTCTTAAGCAGAATTTAATAGTAATATTAATATAGACTGCAATATGTATGAAAGTCACACTTAATTTCATATATATTCATAATACCTGAGAAGTTAGTATACTTATAGTCTAAATCATGTTATCATTGTCAGTCACCGTCTATGAAAAGTCACAGTGGCTTTTTTAAAGATTGCCATAAATAGATTAACTTAATACACAATCTAATCAAAAATCTAGAAACATATTAACTATGAGTTATAGAAATATGATATCATCTACTTCTTTAGGTATCATCCACGAGACCAATGATCACGGGCTACCAGAATTCTAGGTTGATATCCCTAGCTCGTGGGCCTTGAAGGTAGAGATACATAATCAGCAAGCATAAGGCCACATGAAAGTGTTATAGGATAGATGCTATCTCAGTATGCCCGAATATAGAGAAAATGGGAAGAAATCCATTAAGCAGTGAAATCAGAGATGATGCCCTAGCTCAAAATATCAACACATATTCATCAAAACATCTATTCAACAAGGATGCTCTCGAGCTCTCATAAATTCAACAATGGAGAAATGAATGAATGAAGTGTAGACAGAGGAATATATAACAGTGAAATAATATCAAGTTTAAACCATCAAACATAGTGGACCCCTCATAAAATATGAAACAACAAAAGGATCGCAAGCTCCAAGACATGAATGTAAAAGTTACCATAGTATACCAAGTTTCCAGCGCTCGGGCCCTCAATTTCAATAGAATCCAAGATGATGCCTATGCTATTGATATTTTTCATTGATGTCATTGTTTGGTCTGACACTCTTATCTCCAACCTATCCTCTGGTTGGACAGTGTTGTTATAGGTACAAGTTTTGGTCTATATAATGGTGTAATAAAGTTTTTGGTCTAGTCCTATTTGGTATAGCGCGAGATATCCTTTTTAAGATTGTTGACATCTCTAACTTTTGGGGTAATGTGCTCACACGATTCCATCTCCATTTCAAGTTGACTTGTGGAATGTAGGTCTGGTGTATATATAGAAAGTGGCATCAACACATAATAGACGACAATGATATTGATGTGATTTATGATATATGATATATGATAGTGATATATTGATGTGTATAGTGAACTGATATATCTACAATTTAGTAATTGTATAGAATAAATTTGTACTTTAGCATGAACTATATTTCATGCATATGCAAATGCAATTGTAACTCGTTCAAATTTGTATTTTACACTCCAATAGTAAGCTGCCTCTCAGATATAATAGCTAGCTTTTGCATTTTGGGCAGTGAGCCCCTTCGATAATGAGCCACCTAACAATGAGTCATCCCAACAGTGAGCCACCTATGTATTCTTGTTACCTAGATTTTTGAAATGTCAAAATTTAAAAATTCTAAGGCATTTCAATTTTATTCGCAGAAATATATTGGAAACATTAACTTTTTGCAAAAAAAATTCTCAAACCTTAACTTTTTGTGAGTCTCAACTCCCAATCATGAACTTTTGGTGAGAATAATTCCCAAATCCCAAATTTTTGTGAGAATCTTTCCAAAATCTTAACTTTTCCCATTTCTTAACCCCGAACTTTTCGCATCCACTTAACCATTTTGGTTTTGAAAGTTCAATATCAAGAAATCAACAAGGACACAAATTTGAATGCTAAGTTTTAACATGGAAATGATGTATCCCTAGCTCATGGGCTATGCTGTCAAAACACATAGCTCATTGACCTTGGTGCTTGGCCATGAGTTGGCTTAGTTCATCACTTCATGCAACCATGAGCTAGGGCACGACATAATAAATGGACTCAATAGCACCTCTGCACATATGGAATAGTTTCAATAGTAGCATGCATGCTGCGAACCACAGTCTATAGTAGAAGATTCAAACCAGCTCCCAACTAAGCACAGACCATGCATTATGGAGGTAATCAAAGCAGAGAACGAAGCATAAGAAAATAAAGATAAAGATGTCATTCTCGGGTTGCACAATACAGAAGCGACACTCGAAGTACCTAAGTGCATGATAAAGGGAAGAGAGGGTGATACAAAACAAGGAGGAAGTGAAGTTTAAAATCATACCTTTCTCGGCCTTTTGGATTTTGAATGTACAATGCAATAGATCCCTTTCACCGCAGAGATGCCTAGCCGCAGAGATCTCCTCGTCCAACGACTGCAAAAAACCCTCTCGCCACAGAGATCTCCTCGTCCAATGACTGCAAAAAACCCTCTCGGCGCTATTATAGAAATGACCAATGTTTTCTTTTCTTTTTTTTTCTTATATCCAGTTAACTTCCCAATTGCGACACTGTCAAGGTATAATTGAAAAAAAAAAGCCAAAAAGACATAACATTTGCCTGCCATTGCAAATTGTTGTCGCAATTTCACCCCAAATGTATTAGTGAGTTATGTTATGCGACGGTTGGCATACCAAACTCCATAAAAAATTGCATAGCGTATAAATGTATACGAGATTCATTGATAGAGGGGGCGAAGTCTATGGTTGATAGTAATGGTTGTATTTCTTAGAGGTTGTGAGGGCTGAGGCTGTGAGCCAGAAGGAAAGTGTCATAGTGGTAGAAGTGGGGTTGATTTTATAGGCAATCTAAGCCTAAGTCTATTATTTGTATGTAAGGTATTGGTTATTGTAATACCCAGGGTGACACTCTGGTTCTTGGCTAGTGGGTTTTTCCCAAAAGGCTTTCCCACGTAAGTCTCTGTCTCATGTGTTTTGTCTTGTGTGTGCCTTTATTTTCTCTATTATTATTTTTCCTATGCATCTCATTAGATTTGATCTTTATATAATTTCCCCTATAAATTGACATTTGGAAGGCATTTCCATGAGTAGCTTTCCTAACAAGTGGTATAAGATCCAGACCCATTACCATTATTCTATTGGACAGGGTTGGTTGTTAGTGTCAATTTGGTTGCAGTGGGAGTTAGTGAAGTGTTGATCTTGTAATTGAGATGGAGGGTACACTAGGGAGAATAGAAATTCAAAAGTTTAATGGTACAAACTTTGAGTTGTGGAAACTTAAAGTTGATGATATGTTGGTAGACCAAGATGTATGGACTGTTGTGTCTAGGAACAAGCCTTCAGGCATGAAGTAGGAAGATTGGGATCTGGTAGATTGAAAGGTGAGAGGAATGGTATGATTGACATTGGTAGATAGTGTTTTTTTAAATGTCTATGAGGAGACAACTGCACATTCTTTTTGGAAAAAATTGGGAGATATTTATTAGGGAAAATCCTTGGTAAACAAGCTCTTCCTAAGAAAGAAATTGTACTCTTTGAAGATGGACGAAGCAACTGTTGTGGCTAGTCATTTAAGCACGTTCAATATGGGGATTGCACAACTGACATATTTTGGTGTGTCCATAAGTGAAGAGGAGCGCTGCATGTTGTTGTTGAGTTCTTTGCCTGATTCGTGGGACCATCTTGCGATGGCCATTGGAAGTATGACTACTTAGTTTAAAATGGATGAAGTAGTTGCTGCACTTCTGTCAGAGGAGATGTGGAGGAGGTATTCTAAGGTGGCTAAGGAAGCTCTTGCTATTCGAGACCAATCGAAGGACAATGACAAGAATAATTTCAAAGCGAAGTGCTAGAATTATGGGCAGATTGGTCAAATCTAAAAGGATTGTAAAGAGAAGAAGAAGAAGAAAGTGGAGAGTTCTTCTGATTCTGAGTCTTTTGATAGTGAAAGTGAAGATGCCAGCAGTGCTACTTTGGCTAATCAGTCATTAGATGATGACTTGTTGGAATAATTCAATCTTCATGTGGAAGATGGTGGTCATGATGCCATGTGTGACTTGAAACTATGGTATGGTAGGAGTTGATGGCAGTGATGTAGGTGCCATGTGTGACTCATCACCATAGTTTAGTGGGAGTTTTCGGCAAGTGATGTGCCAAATGATCTTCATTGGTATTGCAGATGATGGAAGGTGTGAAATCCTGATGTGGCAAAAGGATTTTTTTCACATTTGTTGAAGTACTGTTTGGAGATGTTTATCTTCATGTGACTGAAGATGTTGAAATCTTGAGGGCTCAACGGGGTCCTCGATAAAGCTATGGATTCTGCTTTCATGTTAGCCATGTTGAGTAACCTCATACTTCATCAAGTGGGAGATTGTTGAGTAATGAAGTATGGGGAGTATGGCTATTCCACTGTACAGTGTTGAAGTCTTGTAGTATAGGGAACATCGTACAGTGTTGGAGTCTGACCGTATGGTAAAGGGAAGAATTAGTGTATGTGCAGCAAGGACGGTGCCAAGTACAAGTAGAGTAAGGTGCTAAGTATAAGCATGGTGCTGAGTACAAGCATGGTGTCAAGTATCGAGTACAATGGGTATGGTGAGCATTAGTACGAGAGGCACGAGTATGGTGGGCATGAGTACGGTGGGGACGAGTACATGAATGTTTCCAGTACGATGATAGTTATGGTGTGAAGTAGAGTTGGTTGACCGGTTATGTTATGCGAAGGTTGACATACCGAACTCCATAATGAATTATATAGCGTATAAATATATATGAGATTCATTGATAGAGGGGCTGAAGTCTATGGTTGACAATAATGGTTGTATTGCTATAGAGGCTGTGAGGGTTGAGGCTGTGAGCTTGAAGGACAGTGTCATAGTGGTAGAAGTGGGGTTGATTTTAAAGGAAATCTAACCCTGAGTCTATTATTTTTATGTAATGTATTGGTTACCATAATATGTAGGGTGACACTTTGGTTCTTGGCTAGTGGGTTTTTCCCGAAAGGGTTTCCCACGTAAATCTCTATCTCATGTGTTTTGTCTTGTGTGTGCCTTTATTTTCTCTGTTCTTATTTTTCCTATGCATCTCAGTAGATTTGATCTTTATATAATTTCCCCTGTAAATTGACATTCGGAAGGTGTTTCTATGAGTAGCTTTCCTAACAAGGATCACAACGTGGTGTTGGGCATCACTAGTGTCTACTAGGAAAGACAAGAGTCATGGTGGGGCTGTTGGATGATTTGGAACCAATGGTAAAATGCCAGAATACTTGTTTGCATCTTTAATATTTACACTCTGTAGAACATTCCTTTTTCCACATGTATATCAAGTAATTTTTGGATGATTTTGGTTGGATATTTTACCTCATTTACAAGTAATTTTCCATGGATTGGTAATTTGAATCTGAATTTTTGGTACATATTAGTTGATTTTGTAATTTTTTTAATAATTTAACTTTTGTATCAAGTATATTTTTCCAAAAGTTAGGGTTCAATTCTCTCTTATGAATCATTGATTGGGAGATTTATTTTTAGAATTTCCTTATATAAATTTGTGGTTTGCAAAGAGATAAATGATTTTTATTTTTTATTTTTATTTTTCTTGCTAATTTATGTTGGGAAATTGAGTATATTTTACTAAAAGTTATCCTTCAATTTTATCTTATGAATAATTGATTTTCTATGGATTAGCAAAGTTGCTTTTGAATTTATGCTTTTTGGTAAGACATTATTTGTTTTTCTCTAAGCCTTCTAAAATTAGGATGCATATTAAATAATTCTGTAAGATTTTCGTTCTCTTTTGGCATTGCAAGTTCTTTTGTAAAATTTTTTCTTACTAGAGAGTAGGTTTGTATTTCTTATGTAGGTGTTTTGTTTCAACTAAAACTTAGTAACCTTATTGTTGAATTTGTGGTTTTTGGGACCTCTTTCTCTAATTTTATTTTCATATTGAGCAATTTTTAAAAAAGATTTTGGCTTGTTTTTGACTTGGTATAGAGGGTATTTAGCTGAGGTTTTCTAATTTTGTTGAATTGTGTTTTCTAGGGGAAATTGGGCAATCTTCATGTTTTTATAAAGTTTTTTTGGATTGGACATGAGCTTTGAGTAGTTGGGAAAAATATGGTTTGATCAAGCATCCTATATTGTCAATTTGATGTAAAATAGTAGTTCAATATGTAGTTTTGAGGGAGTGAAAGTTCTTTATATGACCTCTTAATAGTTATATTTTTTTGGCATGCATGTGATAATTTTTAACAAGCATTAATGATAGTTGAAATTTTAAGAATAGAAACCTAATTATAATGTTACAAATATTATTTGTTCTTTTTAACCATAATTTTAATTTTAATTAAATGTATTTTAATTAATGATTAAATTACACAATTATAATGATCTATTTTAATATAGTTGTAACAATAAATTTTTTATTTTTAATTATAATTATTTCAATAATTATAACTTATAAATTACAATTAATTTTGATACTAATTTTATTTTTATTTTTATTATTTCTTAATCTTAATTTATTTTATTAATATATTTTTAATTTATATATGATCAATAAAGTTATATTATTATAATATGTTGTATATTGTAATATTATATATTTTATATGGTTTTTTACTCACAAACACACACACATATATGAAATTTAAAAATATATAATTTTGGTGGGGCTTTGATTTGTGACAATAGGTGGTGACTCATGAATGCAAGTTGATGGATCTGCTAGTGTCAGGAATTTTGAACACACTGTCGACTATGCTGTTGGTGCCCACTCCCATGTGAATACTTCAAACAGGTCTAATATTTCTATGGCTTCATCTCCCACTAACATTAATTCTTCCCTCTCTCCCCTCTATCACTCGGCAGAGCCCTTACCTGCAGTCATTAACAAGCCTCCTCTGATTTTTTCACTACCCAAATCTAATGGCTAAAATGCTAATGTTGCCATTAATAGCCAGACCTCAGCTCCAAAGGAAGTTAATCCTTCCTATTTGCAGACGTCAGTTCCTATCAAGCCCAAATCCTTCCTTGAGGCAGTTGCAAACGCCGCACCTGCCATTAGCGCTAGTGCAAGGTTTACTTCTATGTCTAACAATGAAGCCTGGCAAACAGGTAAGAACCCTGAGAACCTTTCCTGATTTGATGTCTCTCCAAACCCTGAAATGATAGTTGAAATTCTTAAAGAAAAGGATAGGTTGAGGAATTCTATTATTTTCTTTTCCATAGTTGAAATTGATAAAGTCCCGCCTAGAAAATTACTAGATGATTGGTTCCATAATTACTAGAACCTTAAACTTGGTTATCACATTTCATTCTCTCATTAGATCCAGAAGGGATTATTTGTTATCTTTTTTAACAATCATGAATCACAAGCTGCTATTCTCAAAAAATAGTACTGGACTGTTGGTAACACATCATTTCAAGCCCTTTCTTCGACTCTCAAAGCTATCCTTGATGAGGTGGTAGCCCTATCGACTCCTAGATGGATTCTTGTTAAACAAATTCCCCCTTTCCTTTGGTGTTTCTTACCTCAACTCCTGGAACCCATCGGTAAGTTTATTATAATGGATGACTCTGTTCATCTTGTACCACACATGGATGCAAGGTGTTAGTACCCTGCAAAAAATTTCATGGCTCTAGCTCTCTTCCCCTAGTCTCTGCAATGTTTTTCATGTCTCCGGCTAAAACCCTTGGCAAATTTTTTTTAAAATCTAGCCGTTGGGTCCTTAAATTTAAAATTGCCCTGGCCCTATTTTATTTTTGCATTACCTTTTTGTGGGCCACTTAAAACCTTTAATTTTCATGTTCCTTTTTAAAAAATAAATTAAAGACTTCTTTACATGTCGCGTGGTTAGGTTTCATCTGTCGGCGGGTCCCCTTTAATCTTTCCTAAGTCTAGCGACTGACGAATTAATATTTTCCTTATGTCTTGGTCGTAATATTTCCCTGGGCCCCCTTTCTGACACTAGCTCCATCTAACAGTTGGCATATCTTCTTATAAGATTTGTCAGAGGTATGCGAAGATACACTTGCCATTGATTTTATTGTGTGATGTAGCATTTCAAATAGAGCGGGTCCACCTCCACATGTGCACAAATGGTGATCTATGAGTGGTCCATGTATTAATGACTCGACAGGGTTGTCAGTGGGACCTATGCATGAAAAGGAAAATGTTGCATGTTCACCTGCTAGATATTGCAACGTGGCAGTTTGTGATTCGACGATGTGGTTAATTCAGCAGGGTGGGGTCAGGCTTTGTGTCATCGGTGAAAGATTCGAGATCGATGACAGTCTTATGATATCATGGAATCTTTTTGGCCTATGAGATCATAAGACAACCATTTGATCTTCTAGGTGTTCAGGATGATGGTTGTGGGTCCACTAAGAGGTGTGCACAATTGGTGCCTCTTCATTGGTTGTGTCAGTGGGACCGTTTGCTAGGCATATCTGAACTGTTCAATTTCTATTGGTCCATGGGTGAGTGACTATATATGTGTTAGTGGGACCTAATTTTCCGATGGGTTAGAGGGTCCTGACATCCATAATCCATCCAACGATGGGCGTAAGTTCTCATGGAATCTGCCAGAGGCTTGAGATCTTACACTAGCCATTGATCTCATTTGTCTCAAACGTATCTTTGGTGGTGCTCCCGGTGTCAGGTGGAGCTGATTTGGAGGTTTTTTATTGGTCCACGTAGTATGAGGTGGAATCCTATTAGTGGGACTTGGTTTTCAGATATGTTAGTGGGCCTTGATCCTGTCAGTGAATCAATGAATGACATATAATCTTATGGGTTTTGTCAGAGGCTTAAGATCTTGCGATGGCCATTGATTTTGTTTCTTGTTAGTGGGTTGTCAGAGATGGGGGAAGATTCTTTATCTGATGGTGGGTGTGAAATCTGATAGAATCTTAGATGGGTATGCAAACTTGCAACGGCCGTCAATCTTCCTGATGTGGGCCTGGTCAAGTTTCTCAATCTTTTGGCGGTTGAGTTAAGATCTAAAGCCCACGAAGCATGAAGATCAGATGATCACCACTTAAAGTGAACCTGATTTCAAATATCAATCGTTGATTTGCTGAAAGCACCATCAAGTAGCCGTTTGATTTCAAATTTGAATTTGTAGAGGGTTTCTAGCAACAGGAAGTACCAAAATTTATGGTTTTAACAGTTGATTTTGATTGGTTTGGTGGTGCTTGCTGTTGCAGTGTGGTCCAGGGTGTTAAGTGATCATCTGCAGGGTTTGTACTATGCGGTTTTGTGCTCAAGGTGTGTTTTAGGGTTGACATTTTGAGTGTTGTTCATGATTCTCAGTACCTTCATAGAGAATTTTTCATGATTGAGGATCATTCTAGGATTTTCTTTCTCCTGGTTGCCTGGGTTTCCACCCCTGTAATAACTTTATGACCATTTCCAGTTGGTTGGGTGGTTGAAACCCTAACCCTAAATCATTCGTAGCTTGTTGCATTCTCTTTAAGAATTCCAAGATGACTAGGGAGTATAAGTTACAAAATTTTGACTGAGTAGGGGTTCCAAAACTTTCTTTGGTCCCAGGCTGGTTGTCCATGGTGTTTTACTGATAGAGGAGTTGGATTTTTTATCTTTTCCTATCCTTGGGTTGTTCTGATTGTGTATTGATTCTGAATATATTAATGAGGATGTTATTGAGTTCCAATCTTGCATTTGTGCATGTCTTCTTGTTTCGGTTCTAAGCTCATATATGTTAATGTCACAAAGTGTATTAGCATATGGTAAACAAAGAGTATTGTGAAGTCATCTCTAAGTTCCTAACAAAGTTAGGATTAAAGTCTTTTAGGTGGGTTCAGTGAGTTTGCAACCAAGGAGGAATCTGATGTCCTTGTGTCTGAGGGAGAGGGGTAATAGGCAAAGCACTTATCCTGGATTCAATTGTGTTTGAATTAAGGTATTCAGTTGATGTATGTAATTGGGTGACTCTTTGCCCTAGGTTAAGGCACTGGTCCATCCTCTAGAGGCATTTCATTGTTGTCAACCATACACACAAACATTCAAATGATAAAATCTTAAAGTAGTTAGTAAAGAGTATATAGTTGTATATCATTTAGTGATTCCTTTCAAGAAGTGAATCAAGGGTACACCCGCCTGAGCAATAAGGCTCAAAGTGTAGGAGGATCTCTCTTGATCCTTGTTAATTGGCCCTCTTCCTTGTAGACTTTGGAGTGGTGATAGAGTCAAAGTTATATTAAAGTTATCCATCAAAGTATAAATCTACAAGTTGAAGATCAAAGGGAATCCCCAACACAAGGGTTCTAATTTCATTGAATCTGGGTGAAGATCTTCCTAGTGAAATTAATATTGTCATTATGAATGAGGTTTTCTCTTGCCCTATTGAGGTTCTTGGTGGTCTTAACACTTGTTTCCTTTGTAGAAAAGAAGGACATCTTAGAAAATATTGTCCCATTATCAAGCATATTAAACCTCCTAAATCTTCGAATCTTAATGTCTCCCCTCCTATTAATCCCCCTGTTCACCCAGAGAATACTTCCACACCTGTGAACAATCCTTTGCCTTCAAAAGATATCCTATCCCTGTCAAGTTTGGCTTCTCTGATTCTGAATAACACCTTGAGCTCAACTCTGCCTTGTTTTGAGGATTCAGTCGATGGATCTTAGACCATCTCTAAAAAGAGAAAGAAGCGTGGCCACAAACAAAATAATATCTCTCAGTCTACCACCTCACCCCATGCCCCTACCATTAACAATGCACTCATTTCTCAACCGAATCTCACTCTCTCTTGTCATCTCCCTGCAAGTAACCCCAGTGAACCCTCCGCCTTGGCTCCTCCTTGTTGGCCTTGTTAGGACCAAGGTGTCTCAACCTTGGATAATTCCTATTCTTATTATTTGTTTTTTAAATGTATTTTTTGCAAATAATGAAATTAAGTGTGAGTGTACATGTCTAGTTGGCATGTTGATGTGTCACTCCACTTGATGTGTCAGCATCTTGTGTGTAAGGAGATCATGACTGAAATGGTCGTGACAAATTCCTATGACATGTAAGAACTATTTAAGGAATGTGCTATGACAGGTGTAAGAGCATCTTATGACTTGGGCCTATTTGGGCACCCAAGAAGAAGTGGTTGGTGTGTGTAAGAGAATATGCAAAAAATAGGTTGGTATGATAGATTCTCTTACACTTCTCTTATGACTATTATTTTTGGCGATTCTATGACAAGTTGTCATAGTCTATTCTAGGGATGGATGCCTATTCTTGGGATTTCATGTAACAACTATGTACATGTGGCTTTGTGCATGGGTCTTGGTGGTTGGACGCCAAACTCCTTTTATGGGTATTTTTTGGGTCCTGAGGAGTCTATATATATGATGTTGCTTCTATGGGAGAGACATAAGTTTGATAGGTATACTGTTATTTGCTAGACTTGTCTCTCATCTCCTGAAAGAACTTGCATTGCAAGTGTGTTGTAGTCTTTGTGTTGAAGATAATACATTGTGCAGGTTTTGGAGGGGTGGGGTTGTTTTACTAAAAGGTTTTTCCCCACTGGCATATCTTTGTGTTTATGTGTTTCAATCTTCTCTATCTATTTTTTGTATGCATGGTATATGGCTGCAATATCTTTGTTAAAGTAGTTAACGAATCTAAAATTGTAAGGATTTAAAAGAATTTGCACAATACTTTCCTTAAGAGATTAGTGTAGGAAGCTATTTCTGCACTTGAGTTTCCTTACAAGTGGTATCAGAGCTTGATCAAATTTTGATCCTAGTTGTTGGGAAGGATTTTTTGAGCTAATCTCAAGTTGAGTGGGATTTTTTTGCAAAGCATTCTGAATCTTATTTGCAGATTAAGATGGAAAGTTCCTCATATAGTAGAATGGAGGTGGAGAAATTTAATGGCACTAATTTCAAGTTGTGGAAACTTGAGATGGAAGATATGCTTGAAGACTACGATCTATCGGAGGCTACTTCACTTGATGTGAAACCTGCAATGATATCTCAAGCAGATTGGGTGATCAAGGATCAGAAGGCTAAGGGTCTCATCAGACTCTGTCTAGCAGATGCCATTCTTCTAAATGTTCTTGATGAGACTACTAAAAATTCTTTGTGGCAATGACTTGGGTCTGTGTATCAAGCCAAATCTCTGGTGAATAAGTTGTTCCTGAGAAAGAAGTTGTATTCTTTAAGAATGGAGGAAGGAGGATCTATAACTGATCATCTCAACACATTCAATTTATTGGTTGCATAGTTGGCATCATCTGGTGCCAAGATCAAGGAGGAGGATCATTGTATGACCCTGCTTTGTTCCTTGCCAGATTCATGGGACCATCTTGTGATGGCTCTCGAAAGTACTATAGTCACTTTCTATATGGATGATGTGGTGTCTTCACTACTATCTGAGGAGATGTGAAGAAAGACTTCAGATTCATCTAAGGAAGCCCTTGTTGTTCGTGGGAGATCCAACAACAGAGGAAAGCAGAATGACAACAAGTCAAAGAAGGGTAGATCCAAATCCCATGGGAGTTCTAAGACTCCTAGAAAGTCCAAGGTGAAATGTTGGAACTGTGATAAAATTGGGCACTTCTGGAGGGACTACAAAGAACTGAAGAAGAAGAAGAAAGGCTCAGATTCAACTTCTGGAAAATCTCAAGAAGACAGAGATGCTTTTATTGTAGCTTTGGTAGCCCATGCATCTGATGATGTGTGGTTAGTTGACTTGGGTGCTTCTTTTCACATGACCTCTCATCAGAACTGGTTCTCAAAATATGAAGAGTTCGATGGTGGAAAGGTGTACTTGGGTGATAATTCTCACCTAAAGATAGTTGGATGCGAAAGGGTCACTATCAGATTTCCTGATGGATGAGTAAAGGGAATCAACAAAGTTATACACATTTTGGGTTTGGAAGGAAACCTATTATCTGTAAGTATGCTGAATGATGTAGGTGTGCAAGTTGTCTTTTTGAAAGATGGATGAAAGATGATGAGAGGTTCTATGGTGCTCGCTAGAGGTACTAGGAGAGGTACTTTGTTTCGGCTTGAAGCACGCATTGCTCAGTGCAATAGTTCTTCTATTTCAAAGAAGAGAGTGGCTATCACTTCATCCCCACCATCTAAACAAGCAGTAAAGAAGACTGTGGCAATGGGTTCCGATGGCAATGCAGCAAGTGTACCTAAGAGTGCAAACACTTTGGAAGGCAAGCTTCCTATAGAAAAGATGATGTTGTGGCATATGAGATTTGGCCACATTGGTGAGAAGGGTCTTAGGACCCTGAAAAACTAAAAACCTCATTAAGGGGTTAAATGATTGCAATCTCAAGTTCAACTTCTGCGAACACTGTGTCTGTGGTAAACAAAATCATGTTGATTTTTACTCTAGTTCTCACAAATATTTTGATGTTTTGGATCTTATTAATTCTAATGTATTTGGTCCTATAAAATTTCCTTCAATCTCCAAGTCTGTATTTTTTGTATCTTTCATAGATGATTATAGTAGAAGGACTTGAATTTATTTCCTTAAAAGTAAGACACAAGTCTTTAGTTGGTTCAAGGAATTTAAAGCCCTTATAGAGAATCAGACTAGCGAGAAGATTAAGTTTGTGAGAACTAACAATGGTGGTGAGTTTTTCTCAGTAGAGTTTGAACAGTTCTGTAAAGAACAAGGTATCGAGAGGCATAAGACAACTCCTTATACCCCGCAAAAAAATGGAGTTGTAGAGAGAATGAATAGGACACTGATGGAGAAGGCTAAGAGTATGCTTAGTGGAGCTGGTTTAGAAAAAAGGTTTTGGCTGAAGCTATGGCCATTGCTTGCTATCTAGTTAACAGATCTCCTACATTAGCTCTTGTTGGTAAGACACCCATGGAGGTATGGTCTAGTAAGAAACCTTCAATTAGACATCTTCATGTTTTTGGTTGTGAAGCTTATGCACATGTTCCAAAGGAGAAAAGATCTAAGTTAGAAAACAAAGTTGTCAAATGTATTTTCATCAGGTACAGTGTTGGTGTGAAACGATACAAGCTTTGGGATCCTGTGACTAGTAAGATGTTGTATAGTAGAAATGTTATTTTTAGAGAGCTAACATCTTCTCTTGTGCTACAACCAGATGAAAAAGAAAAGGAAAAAGATGTTGTTTAGTTGCCTTCTACCCCCGAGAAGACTAAACAGAGAGACCATGTTGGGTCTAATGATGAGGAGAGCTCTAGCAGCTCTGATAGTTTGGAGAAGAGGAAGAACAACCTCAACCTCAGCCCTTGAGGAGATCCATGAGAGAAAGAAAGCAACCAGAAAGGTTTGGTTATTCTATGTTAGATTCCAGTTGTGCCTTTGCTTTGATTACTAACACTGATGAGCCTAGATTTGTGAAAGAGGCTTTGGGCATGGAAGATGCAGGTTCCTGGATTGAGGCTATGGATGACGAGATGGCTTCATTGGAGAAAAACAAAACTTGGGACCTTGTACCTTTCCCTAAAGGGAAGAAATTTGTTGGCTGTAAATGGGCATTGAAGAAGAAATTTTGTGCAGATGGCAGTGTTGAAAGGTACAAAGCTAGATTGGTTGCAAAGGGGTATTCACAGGTAGAGGGAATATATTATGGTGAAATATTCTCTCATGTTGCAAAGTTGACATCCATTAGATTTATCTTATCTCTTGTTGCATCATATGATTTAGAGATAGAACAGATGGATGTGAAGACAACTTTCCTTCATGGTGATTTTGAGGAAGAGATTTATATGTCACAGCCTGAGCACTACATTGTTAAAGGTAAAGAATCCTTAGTTTGCAGATTAAAGAAATCTCTATATGGTTTGAAGCAATCTCCTAGGATGTGGTACCTTAAGTTTGATGCCTTTGTGTTGTCAATTGGATTTGTTAGATCAAAATTAGATCATTGTGTTTATTTCAGAGTTGAAAATGATCAACTTCTTATTGTTGCATTATATGTTGATGATATGTTGTTGTTTGGGAAGGGTAAGGGTATGATTTCTGATTTTAACTCTTATTTGTCAGCACAGTTTGAGATGAAAGATCTTGGGGCAGCAAGGTACATCCTGGGTATGGAAATCAGTAGAGATAGGTCTAACAAAAAACTTTGGTTGAGTCAGAGTAAGTATGTGAAGTCTGTGTTGGACAGGTTCAGCATGGCAGATTGTAGACCACTATGTGTTCCTGTTTCTATGGGAACAAAGTTATCTGTAGATGATTGTCCAAAATCTACTAGTGAGGTGGAGGACATGAGTAGAGTACCTTATGCTAGTGCAGTTGGTAGTCTTATGTATGCTATGGTTTGTACTAGACCAGACATTGCCCAAGTAGTGGGAGTCCTGAGTCGGTTTATGGCTAACCCTGGATGGATACATTGGGATGCAGTTAAGCGAGTATTCAGATATTTGAGGGGTACATCAAATTACTCCATATGTTATCATGGTAACTCTTCTAGATCTCCGCATTCAATTTGTATTCATGGGTTTGTGGATTCAAATTGGGTAGGTGATATTGACAGCATAAGATCCACTAGTGCTTATGTGTTCACTATGTTTGGTGGTGCTATAAGTTGGATGAGTAAGTGACAACCTGTGGTTGCTTTGTCCACTACACAAGCTGAGTACATGGCTGCTACTCATGCTTGTAAGGAAGCCATTTGGCTTAGGAGATTATGTTCTAATGTTGGTGTTGATGTAGAATAGATTACTATTTGGTGTGACAATCAGAGCGCTATTTTCCTTGCGAAGAATCCAACTTTCCATGCCAAAACGAAGCACATTGATGTGCAGTTTCACTTTGTGAGAGATATGGTGGAAGATAGAAAGGTAAATTTGGAGAAGGTAGATACTGTGAAGAATGTTGTAGATGCATTAATGAAACTAGTGGGCACTGAGAAGTTTAGATGGTGTTTGGAGTCTATGGGCCTTTTGGCCTATAGCGGTTAAGTTCCTATTATGTTCTTGTTGCTCTTACAAGGTGTTCGATAAGTGGGAGAATGTTAGGAATAAGGTGTCTCAACCTTGGATAATTCCTATTCTTATTATTTGTTTTGTAAATGTATTTTTTGCAAGTAATGAAATTAAGTGTGAGTGTACATGTCTAGTTGGCATGTTCATGTGTCACTCCACTTGATGTGTCAACATCTTGTGCGTAAGGAGATCATGACTGAAATGGTCATGACAGATTCCTATGACGCATAAGAACTATTTAATGAATGTGCTATGATAGGTGTAAGAGCATCTTATGACATGGGCCTATTTGGGAACCCAAGAAGAAGTGGTTGGTGTGTGTAAGAGAATATGCCAAATATAGGTTGGTATGATAGATTCTCTTACACTTCTCTTGTGACCGTTATTTTTGGTGGATTCTATGACAAGCTGTCATAGTCTATTCTAGGGATGGATTCCTATTCTTGGGATTGCATGTAACAACTGTGTACATGTGGCTTTGTGCATGGGTCTTGGTGGTTGGATGCCAAACTCCCTTTATGGGTATTTTTTGGGTCTTGAGGAGTCTATATATATGATGCTGCTTCTATGGGAGAGACATAAGTTTGATAGGTATACTGTTTGTTGCTGGACTTGTCTCTCATCTCCTGAAAGAACATGCATTGCAAGTGTGTTGTAGTATTTTTGTTGAAGATAATACATTGTGCAGGTTTTGGAGGGGTGGGGTTGTTTTACCGAAAGGTTTTTCCCCACCGACATATCTTTGTGTTTATGTGTTTCAATCTTCTCTATCTATTTTTTGTATGCATGGTATATGGCTGCAATATCTTTATTAAAGTAGTTAACAAATCTGAAATTGTAAGGATTTAAAAGAATTTGCACAATACTTTCCTTAAGAGATTAGTGTAGGAAGCTGTTTCTGCACCTGAGTTTCCTTATAGGCCTAAACTTCCTGTTAAGAACTTCAAAGAAATTACTGATGATTTTGTTTTGGAAGTCATTCCTATAGCTCCTCCCCTTAGATTTTCTAACATTGCGAGTATGGATCTAGATCTTGCATCACTGTCCCTCTCAGATAATGATAATCTACTCACTTCGAAGAGGAGAGGGAGACCTCTAGGCTCCAAAAATAAAAATTCTGCGACTAAAAAACAAGGTAGCTCTGCCTCTGTGGGAGTCTCTCCTTTAGAGGAACATGCTGGTATTGATACATCTACTCTGAATATGGTTTCCTCATGAATTGTATTTCTTGGAATATTAGGGTACTGGAATGTCCCGATAGGAAATTTGTTATTAAGAATTTTCTCAATAGTATTAAATCTACTGATATTCTGATGTTGCAAGAAATTAAAACTACTGGATTCACTCTTGAATCCAACCTCAATTTTCTTTGGAGTAATGCGATTAAGTTTGTCACTAATCACCCTCATGGTAGAGGGGGTGTCACCATCCTGGTTAACCCTAAATGGGAGGCCTACATCAAGGAGAGTGGTATCTCCCCCTATAATAGAGCTATCTGGATTATGTTTAATTATAATAATTATGATTTTGGTATATGTTCTATTTATGCCGCTAATGATTATAAGGAAAGATCTAGTCTCTGGTCTTGGTTGGCCTCTCTCCCTAATATTCCCTAGATGATGGGAGGGGACTTTAATATGATCAAGTCTCAGGAAGATAAAATTGGAGGCCTTCCGTTTTCCTGGAAAGATCAAGAAAAACTTCAATGGAATATTCTTAAGCAAAGTAAACTCCTCTTTGATCCCCTGACTGGGAACAAGAGTACCAATCCGGGATTATGGCACACTTGGTGCAACTTTCAAAAAGGGCCTTCTAGGATCTACTCTAGACTAGATCGATTTTATCTCAATAAGAATTTTTTCTGGGTGGCTCTTGATGACCGAAATAATTTAGTTTTAGCTACACCCACTACTCTGTCGGATCATCACCCTATCTCTATCTCCATTAGATTTTGTTGTTCCACTATGTATAGTAGGGTCAGCAGTCCTAAATTTATTCTTAATACCAGCCTTTTGGGTAATGAAGATATCCGTTCCACCATTAGTATCATTAGACTTATTACTAGATATCGCTACCCCTCCATTTCCCATGCTGAGAGGTGGAATATGAATCTGCTCGCTTGGCAGAATCTTCTTAGGACTGTTGGTCAAAAGAAAGCTAAGGGCTTTAGGTGCTCTGAGGCTAGGCTTTTAGCCAAACTTTATGATGTTGAGGTCTCTATTCAAGATAGCCCGGATGATCCATTTTTTATCCCTCATCTTGCATACGCTAAGGAAGCCCTTAGGAAACACCAGCAACATAAAATCCATGGTCCTAGGATTTGATCCTGGGCCCATTGGCTGCAATATGGTGATAGGGGTTCTAAGTTCTTCTTTAACCTCATTAAGCAAAAGCATTCTAATGAAACCATTGAGAAAATTGTTATTGATAATCATGAAATTTTTGACTTAAATAGCATTAAATTGGAATTTGCTAACTTTTATAAAAAGTTGTTTTCTTCTGAAGACTCCTTGGAAGCTAGATCCCTTAGGGAACAATGCAGAACCCTTATCCCAAAGAGAATTACCAACAGTGATGCTACCCTGCTTTATAAAGATATTTCCCTGGAAGAAATTGAGAAATCTATTAACTCTCTTAATAATGACAAGATGCTTGGCCCTGACGGTTTGTCGGTTGAATTTTACAAAGCTAACAGTAATTGGATTTGCAAGGATCTACTTGAAATTTTTAATGAAGCTATTAACTCTGGATCCTTGGGTTGATCCATTAATAGAGGTATCATCAAATTAATTCCCAAGGACGGGGATAAAACCTTAAGAATTGGAGGCCTATCACTCTCTTGAATGTCTCCTATAAAATCTTTGCTAAAATTTTGGCCGTCAGTCTGGAAACCATTCTTCCAAAATTTGTGTGCTCTACCCAAACTGATTTTATTAAAGGCAGGTAGATTCTTGAAAATTTGATTACCATTTGGGAGGCATTGGATTGGGCTAAGCACTCTAATCAGAACTCTTCTATGTTTTTGCTTGATTTTGCAAAGGCTTATGACAACCCTAGTTTTTGTAAGTCTGTTAGTATGTTACTTAGAGATGCTCATGACCAAGTTGACATCAATGGCTCCCTTTCAAAGCCTTTCCCTTTCGGTCGTTCCATCAGGCAAGGCTGTCCCCTAGCCCCTGCCCTTTTTGTCATTTCCTTTGATGCTCTTTTTTACATTCTCAAAGACAACTCTTTTTCCCCTGCAATTAAGGGTATTACCCTTCCTAATGGTACTGAGCTTATCAATTGTCAATTTGCTGATGACACTACTATCTTCCATGAAGCCACGAAAGAAAATTTTGCTGCACTTAATAGAAAGCTCAATATTTTTTGTCATATTTTTGGGGCCCGTCTTTCTCAGTCCAAATCCATTTGTCTTGGATGGAAAGACTAGCTGCCTGACTAGTTTAATAAGTGTGGTTATCAATGGGGAGGCCCTTCCAAGATTGTTAGGTATCTTGGTATCCCGTTCTCTATGGAACCCTCTCTTAAGGAGATGTGGCTCTGGGTCAAAGATAAAATTTTCAAAAAGTTGAATAAATGGCACAACAGATAGTTATCTCTGGCTGGTAGAATTCAAGTTTGCCAGAAAATTCTCTTCTCTTACAATATTTATTATGCTTCTTCTTGGATGTTCAATGACTACCAAATTTTTGAAATTCAAAAAGCCATCAGGAATTTCCTCTGGTCTGATTGAAAAGGTAATAAAAAGCTTCATGCTGTTAAATGGGAGTGGTGTCATGTTGACAAGCTCCTTGGGGGTTTAGGGCTAAAGGACCTTAAAATTAGTGGCCTAACTCTCACCTCCAAATGGATCTTTCACTCTCTCGATGGAGATGATCCGTGGAAAATTCTTATCAGAAGCAACATAGAAAGAGGTTTCCCCAAGAAAGCCAAATTCTGAAAAAAGCTTCCTTTGTGTGATCTGATTTGTGGCAACTTTCCTATTGTGGTCCAAGGTTCTACTATTTTTAAATCCATTTGGAAAGCTTGGAACCATGTTAGGCTTTACATTACAAATAAGAAATTTTATGATCACAAGCAACTCCATGGTGAAAGATCCATTTGGTGGAACCTGCAGTTTGGTGGTAAACCTTTAGCCCTCTCCCAAGGTTGCTTTGCCAAGCAGTGGGCTACCATGGCGATCACTCAATTTGTGGATATTTTTGAAAATGAAAGACTTATCTTGTGGGATGAGCTAAAGCACAAGTATAACATTCCCTCATCTCATAAAAAGACTTATAACATGATTCTCAAAGCCAGCAAGGATATTCCTTCCCTCTACCATGTTGATTCTTGTAGATACATAAACATTAAGTGGTTGGATGGTACCATTATTACCATACTTAAAGCCAAAAATATATATGCTGCTATTGATTATAATGTATCCATTATCAGCGATGTTAACAAGGTTTGGTATACTAATCTGGATGTCTCCTCATGGAAGAAGTTCTTTGATAAACTTTGGAAAAGCTCTATTGAGCCTAAAATTAAATGTTTTAAATGGCTCTTCATTTTGGATAGGCTTTATCATCCATGTTAACAAGGTTTGGTATACTAATCTGGATGTCTCCTCGTGGAAGAAGTTCTTAGATAAACTTTGGAAAAGCTCTATTGAGTTTAAAATTAAATGTTTTAAATGGCTCTTAATTCTGGATAGGCTTCCCATTAGGAAGGATTTTTCTAATATTCCTTATTGCAACATTTGTAGGACCCCAGAAACAGGGAGACACATTTTCTTTCATTGCAGCTTTGCTAAAGAGGTTTGGCCCATGTTTGGTATTTCTATCCCTACCAATTTCAATATTTTTGAAATTATTACTGGTCATATTGATGGTGCTAAAAAGGACATTAATCTTTTCTAGAATATTCTCTCTATTAGTACCCTGCAAAAAATTTCATGGCTCTAGCAAATTTCTCCTGGTCTCTGCAGTTATTTTTATGTCTTTGGCCTTGAAACCCTTGTCAAAATTTCAAAAATCTAGCCATTATATTGAAATTTCCTGCAGTCTACCTTGGCCCTGTTCTAATTTTAAGTTACCTTTACCAGCCACTAAAGTTCCAAATCTACATGTGCTTATTAGAGGCCACTTTACCATGTTCATGGTTAGGTTTTTCATGTGTCAATGGGGTCCCCTTTAATTTTTCCTATGTCCCTGCGCTTTAATCTTTCCTAAGTTCCTAGCGCCCAGTGTATTTTAATTTTTCTTAAGTCTGACTATTTTAATACTTCCTAATGTTTTAGCTTTGTATTTTGCTGGGCCCGGCTCTCTGAAACCATCTCCATCCGACGATGGGCGTATCTTCTCATGAGATGTGTCAGAGACTTGCGAACTTAAATCATCCATTGATTCTCCTTTATGACAGAGCCTCTCAAACAGGTGGGTCCATTGACACGTATACACAAATGGTGACATCTTATTGGTCCATGTTGTAACACAGTGGTAGTTGTCAGTGGGTTCTGGGTTGCCAGCATGTCAGAGGGTCCTGACATCTGCAAAGGATTGACAGTGGGCGTGTCTTCGCAAGGGGTGTGTCAGATGTATGAGATTTTGAGACATCCATTGATTCTTTTGTGTGACATAATCTTTTCTTTCGGTGGGTCCACTGCTACGTACTACGTATACTTAGTTGGTGAACTGTGATTGGTCCACGTTGTGTGAGCTGGATGTGTTGTCAGGAGGGCCCGATATCTCAATCAGAGGATTCCTAATTGACAGTTGGCATGTAAGTGCATAGAATCTTTTGAGCCTTTCAGATCTTGTGCCAGCCATCTGATCTTCTAGGCGGCTTAATGTTCTCAGTGGGGCCATTTTCCAAGTGGTGCGTAGTTGCTCAAATCTTATTAGTCGACGTGAGGAGTCAACATGGTGGGGTTGTCGTCAGAAGGATCAGTGATGGGGACAAAATCTATGGTTGGCATAAGTTCTCATCGATTGTGTCAGAGCCATGAGATCTTATGCCCACCATCCATTTTTTAAGGCTTAAAGTGGGTGGGTCCTATGTTAGTGATGACCGAGTAGCGGCAATCAATGATGTGGTGACAAGTGGCATAAAGAGGGCCCAGGTGGGGTCAAAAGGTTTAGCGGTCTGGATAAATGAGGTTAGCGGTGACGACAAAGTTCAAAGGATTTTCTCATTCACGAGAAGAATTGGCGGTGTTCTAAAAGGTATGGCGATTCAGCGAAGGAAGGTCGTGTAATCACTAAATTTTTTAGCGGAGACATAAAGTGTTTTGCAAACTGGCGAATTCCTTCAGTCGCTAGTTCACTAGATAAAGGACCGGGGTTAGTAAGTTTCCTTCATTCGCTTGTTTGTGGGGTTAAACTTGGGTTAGTGTTTTCATTGCGCGAACAAGAAATGCCTTGTTGCATGTTCGCTTGAGTTAACCCTGGGCTATCCAATGCGTTAAGGTCATAAAGGCCCACGAAATGGAGAGATCTAACAGCCATGACTTAAAGTTGATCGAGGTTTAAATTTTGACCATCGATTTTCTGTAGGTGCCATGAAGTGACTGTTGAAATTCAAATTTGAATTTCCTAAGACATTTCCAGTGATAGAAAGGACTGGTTTTAATTGTTTTAGAGGCTGGATTTGATTTGTTTGGTGGCGCCAGTGGTTGTAGTGTGGTCCAAGCTGCCTTGACCATTTGCAGGGGGTTTGTATTGTGTGGGGATGGATTTTTTTGGTGGCTCAAGGTGCTTTGCAGGTTTGATCAAATTAGTTTATATGGAAAATTTATGATTTTCCTGTACTTCTCAAAGATTTTTCTCATTCATGAAGATCATCCTTGGATTTGACAAACCTGTACTTGGTTTTCCCTCAGAGAATTTTGATTTTTTGTTGTAATTGGGGTTGGTGTAGTTGTTGAAACCCTAACCCTAGCTGTCCGAAGCTTGTTGCATCCTAGCTTGTTTAGAATTCCAAGGCAGCTAGTGGTATATATGGTTGCAATTTTGATTTTGTAAGGGTTGAAGTTTTCTTCTGAGAGCTGGTTCCATAAATGTTCTACCTTGTATATATTGTCTTCTTCTCTGCATATAGGGTTCCCTCTTTCCTCTCTGGTTTTGGAGAATATAATACAAATTGTGATAGTTTGTCTTATGTATGAGATTCAATATGTTTCTACTGTTATCAGATTGTCTCCATCTTGGGTTTTAGACTTATTGATTATGGCATCAAGGGTGTTGTGATCTTTCTATGTGCATTTCCTATGTGTCTGCAATAGAGTTGTTTTCGTAGAAACAACTAGGTCTAGGACTGGTTTTCAGGTGTGTATGAACTGGGGTATCAAGGGTATCTCATGTTTGTCTTTTAATGGATGCTGATCAATGTATTACTTATTTATAGGTCTCTTCTAAGGGGAGGGTTAAAATCCTTTGAATGGGTGATAACACATTTGGATACACAAGTGGTTTGATAATGTATGGTCTGATCAATGGTGTATGGCTGATGCAAGGCATCACCATATTTGAATGTATTGTCTTCTTGTTTCATAGATTTTTGTTGCAGTGAGGTGTTTGACTCTGCTGCCCATTGGATAAGGCACTGGTCTATGAGAGACTAAGGGTATTTCAGGGGTCCATTCAACCCAACATCAATCATTCAAATCAAATACCTTTCCCTTTCATGTTGGCAGTTGTAGTAGGAGGTTCTTTCTAGTCATCAGACTCATTCTATGCAAGTAGGGCTATTGCATGTGAATTGGCTTCATTGGGGTACAGGTTACCTGAAGGGGTTTGAAGATTATTTCACAATAATCTATCTGTAGGCCTATTGTTTATCATGAGGTGTCTTGAGTGTGCAGATAAGGCAATACCCGCTTGAGTGTTGTGGAGCTCAAAGAAGAAGGAGGATGTTCTTTATCCTCATCAATTGGACTATTTTCTTGTCAAACTTGAGTGCCTACCCTGAGAATCAAGCCCATCTATTTGATTCAAGTTTAGTCCTGCAAGGAAAAGATCCAACACTCTCTTCTAACATTTTATGGAAAATTTGGAAATGCAGGAATGAGGAAAGGTTTCAAAATATTCCCAGGGCTCTTATTGAGTCTTTTCGAAGTCTCACTCATTTTAAAAATTTCTCGCAAGTTCATATTACTATGAAAGTTGAGAAAGATAAATTCAAAAGGCTACTCTGAATGGGATACACCACTTTCTTCACCACTAAGCTGAAGGATGGGCACTTATGGAGGTGACATATGGACAACCTCAAGCTCTTTGAGAAAACTATCAAGAAGCTTAACAAGAAGGTCAGACGTAATAACAAAGACACTACTAGAAACATGATCCTCATGCTCAATCAAATTCAGAATCAAAAGAACATTGTTTGGATGGAGGGCAGTATGGGGTGGACTGCATGGGTGGATACTCATGAAGACCTTCTTCACTAGGCTCTTTTGTTTTGACTATGTTGTTGGACCTTACTTCTCTATGATGCTCTCGTGAGGCTATGCCTCTTGTAATCTTTTTTGATACTCTGCGGTGATATTTTGTAATTTGAACTCCTTATAATTAATACAAAAAAAATAAATTTATATTTATTTATAAAAATATATTTATAGTTCTTTATATTTCTATTTACACTTTTAGTAAAGTATATGGAAAATTTTCAACTTAAATTTAAGATATATACATGCATTTCTTATCTTTTTCTTTACTTCTTTTTTCATAATTCTTTTATTTTGTCTTTTTCTTTACCTATGGTTCCTTTATTTTTAATTTTCTTAGTTCTCTATTCTAATCATCCAAAATGTTTTTTTAATAAAATCAAGCCCAATCAAGAAACTTTCAGTTTGATTTTTAAAAATTAGAAAAAAAATAGAAATGAATGTAGTAATAGAGCCCCTGATAACAAATGAAGTATAAGTGAGCTTAATAGTAGTTGTTAAATAAATTATTTATATTCCTATTAACTATTTTGTCATTATTATTTTTTATTAACAATATTTAGTTTCAGTGCAAAATATAGTTGTGTAAAATATAATAATAATTATTTAATAATTAAATTTTGTTTTTAATTCTAATTTTTAATTATGTTAAAGTTTGGTTAATTTTTTAGTTTAATTTATAAATATTTAAAAATGTAAATTTACTAAATTAAAAAATTATTCAAAGTATATTATCATAAAGTATATTTGTATAATATTAATACAATATATAATTGTAAAATTCATAATTGTTGTTGAAAAAAATGCAAATACAAACAAAGCCTTCTGAAAGGGGTCCTATACACCAAACCAATTCAACCAATTGTATTTGAAATAAATAAAATGTAATTTTTTGTTTCAATATATTCTATAAAAAGTGATAAAAGTAATAACAAAAATTTATCCATGTTAAATAATTATTATTTTATAAATATAAGATAAAAGTCTCTCTATTTATATTTAATAAATTTGTTAAGAAATGATATTTTAATCATTTTTAAAAATAAAATATTCATCTATATTTTACAAATGAAAAAGCTTATAATTTTAATCATTAGTTAATATCAAAAACTCAAAAACGGATACAATAGTACTTAGCCTACCAACAAATACTAATAAGAGTGCCTACTAGATCTCCTCTGCAAGAGATTTAGCATAGATTCATATTAAGAATTATATATTAATTTTGTGATTTTTAGAAAGTGTCAGCAGATTTTTATGATTTTATTTAATTTTATGCACACTAAATAGTTTGGAAAGATTTTGCTACATTTTTACCTCATGTACAGTAAATTTGCTGTGGATTATGAAATATAATTTCTAATTCTAGGTTTTAATGTTTTTAAATTTTTGGTCTTATATAATGTGATGTATTTAGATATATAAGCCGGGATTCACATCACAGGTTTCTAAAGGAATTCAGACCATGGATTTATCTTCGGAACATAATCTAGATTTTCAATCCCATCAAAATATGACAACAATTAATTGTCTTTGCATGATACCCAAATAGAATTTCAAGCTGTCAAAGTTGACAGTAACATTTCTTCTAGAAAAGTAAGTTTTTTATTTTTTATTTTGTCAACCTTTACACATTATGGGGTTTGATTTTCTTTTCAAGAATTAGCTCATATTTTGATCCACATGCAAAGATATAGGGGAAATCCTTTGCCTTCTAATTAGAGCATGTCCTCCACTTTTATTCCAAAGATAAGGATCTACAGATTATACAAATCAAAGTTGCCCTCCAAATGCTTATGTGTTCAATTGACAAGAAATTGTGACGTGCCTTTTTTCCCAAATTTTTGTTTGAATTTGTACACACGATCATTCTGTTTGTTACAAATGTAAACAATTCCAATCTGCAGAAGTTCTAATGGCATAGACTTTATCACTTTCACATTTTTGAGAGACAACTTTCTTATTTGAATTCGTCAAAATCTGTTTCTTATTGGTACACTCTTGCATATACAAAAGCATGTAACTGTTAATTATTTTCTAATTTTAAAATATTTATATCTATATAAAAAAATTTATTTGTTATGAATAGACAATTGCATATTGAATTAGTTAGTTTCAATTATATATAATAATACATTTTGAACTAGTAATTAGATTATTTGTACTATATTATAAGAATAAAATATTTATTATATGTAATACATGTATTACTAAAATAAAATATAAAATTTAAGAAAATTATTAAAATATTCATAAATTAAAATATTTTAACAATCAATTAAAATTACTAAACTGTTGACAGGTAGGGGTGGCTGTTCTAGATCTGATTGCATCCATTATTTTTCAGTTTAAATATATTTACTTTTATAACTTTTCATAAACATGAGTTCTTTATTATTTTAAGGTAGGTTTATTAAATATATGCGTGTATAGTCATCATTTTGAAAGCATGTATACTTATATATGATTAATTGAAAAAAGTAAAATATTGTTTATTATTTTTTATAATATTTTTATTAAAATTTATGGTATGTTTATTAAATAGATTATAAATTAACTTTAATATGTAAATGCATGCAAAAATATTATTTATGTCATACTCTTAATATAGTGATAAATTTAAAAGATTCAAAATATTCAAAATTGTATAAAATAATCTTCCTATTGATATGACCATTTTTAAATACATATTAAAACATGCTAAAGGAATGTCTTAAACATTAAGATAGAAGGAATGAATGATAGCCTCCTCCTATTATTAGGTTTGATGATTTTTGAAAAAAAAAAAATATAATATATAAATTTCTACAATTTTTAAAGCTTTAAAAAGTATAAAGTAAAAGGAATAATATGAAATCAATCCATGCAACCAAAAAAAACTGTGCACATCCACACGATAAACTATGAGATAAACCTGTTCAATCTCTCAGTTCTTCTTTCTCTCTTGTTTATTTATACAGTTCTCTTGTATTACTTGGAGTTTAATATAGCTGCGTTTACAACTGTCTTATTATATTATTCTTTTTCCAATAAAAAGAAGTATTACAAAGTTCAGTTTTCATTTTAAATAAGATAATAAATGAGTGCATGTAATAAGCAGCAGCTAATAACTTTGACTAAACTTGGAGTTCATCGATAGAAGACACCTTCTCTAAGAATAGGAACGAAAGTTAACAAACTGTTATGTTTGGTTGGGTTTTATTTTTAGTTTTGGTCAGCCTTGATAAAATCTAGTTTCCGCGCTCTTTAAATTCTCATCATTTTTTCATCCTATACTACACTATAACAATCTTGATCCCTCTTTTTGACTTATCCAAAGTTTGATTTTGAGCACAATCGTGTTGTTACAGAGCAATTTCTAAAGTATGGAGGGGATTCTCATTCCTGGTTTGCCGAACGATGTCGGGCTGCAGATCTTGGCGAGAATACCAAGGAAATATTACCCTGCAGCGGTCTCGAATGTTTCTTCTTCATGGAGAGAAGCTGCAACAAGTCCTCAGCTTTTTGCTTTGCGAGAGCATTTGGGCGTGACGGAATCATGGTCTTACACAGCTGTGGTGTATGAGCACAAAAAGCTATCCTGCATCCTTTGGTTCGCCAGGAATGTAAATGGAGAGGATTTAGAGTGGCGGCCATTGCCATTAATGAGGGAAGAACACAGACCGATTTATGGATTCGGCTGCGCAGTAATTGGCGAGCTGCTGTTTGTAATTGGCGGCTGTGAATGGAAGAGCAACTGCACAATACTTCCCGCAACGAACAAAGTGAGCATGTTCAATGCCCGAACAAATGAATGGAGTTGCGTGCAGGGGATGAAAGATGCGCGGGCAATTTTCGGGTGCGGAGTAGCTGATGGAAAACTTTATGTTGCAGGTGGGCATCGATTCACTTACTCAAATGATGAAAATTCAAGCGATGAAAGTTCTGATGATGAAGATGATCAGACATGCAAAATTTTAAAATCAGCTGAAATGTACAATCCGTTGACAGACGTCTGGACCCCTGTACTGGCGGACATGAACAATGAGGTGGAATTTGGGATTTTCGAAATATCATTCGATGACAGCTTATTCTCTGTGAACATCACAATTGAGGAAGACGGTCATGAGAAATGTGAACTGGCAGGAACTCCCCAAGCTTGGGTTGTGATATCAATCTGAAAATTTTAACATCGTGGAGAGTAAAGTTTGCAGTATATGAAATTCAACTGTTCATTTCTTCTTCTTGCACTGTTCATTTCTTTTTCCCGGACTGTTCGTTTCTTGTTTGATTTGTCGTCTAATTTTGAAGACTATTGTATAAATATAAGGGTAAAGTTCAATATATGCAAGCGGCAATGATCGAATAAAATATTTGTTCTGTTCTTGGTGGAGGTATAGTCAAATTGGCTGAAGTTTAATATAAATTCCTCATCTTCAGTACTAGTTTCCTCTTATTCATTGTGTTGCATATTTTGCATCTGTTTTTTTATTTCTGAAGTTGCAGTTGTGTTATTATTCAATATTTGATGTAAATTAAGTTTCGATAGTTAAATAATCTTTGCAAAATAAGAGATTAATAATCAGTAATTGTCAAATATAAGCTTTCAACATTTCTTGTTTCTTCTAAGTTCTTACATAAATCTTGAAAATAAATACCTAATGTTTCTAAATAATGTAGATACTTTTGTTATCAAAGATTATGAAATCTCTTTCTTTCCAAATCTTCAATACATGCTACCACAAAAAACACACTGTAAATATACAAAAAATCTAAATTGATTTATAGCCTGCATGCACAAAATATTTACACACGAAACCTTTTGTTTGTTATTCTTTACAACAAGACACAAAAATAAGGGATTTTACATGGAAAACGGAGCTCGACCTAGAGCTAATGGATATACAACATTTTACCTTCGTAAGGTTGCTAGCAACAGCTAATGATATACGATGATTAGCATGGTGATTATATGATACACAACCTTCCAACATTCCCCCACCCCTGGGACCTGTCTTAGCAGGAGATATCTATGCAATCAAATATAAAGCTCGAACCTTTATAAACTTTTTATACCAGAATACCTCTGATATCTGTCTGAATAATACACCATCTGAATTAGAGTTCTTCCTATAGAATAACGTAATCTATTACTTTGATTTTAAATCTTTTATTTGATGGAAACCCTTGGGAATCCTACACTTATAAGACATTCATCTATATTTTGGGAAAAAAGACAATTGAAAATAAATATGTAGATGAAAAAAGAGAATTGAAAATACATATGTAGATAAATATGTGATTTTTTTTAGATTCAATAGTCATCCCAATACTCTTTTATCACTCACTGATTTGTATATAGACAAAAAGGAACATAGAAGGGGTGGTAACCCTATCTAACACTCTTTCTATATTCGCTCTACCTTGCTGCCTTGATCTGCATCAGTTGTATGGGTAGGGCACTATAGCTCTTCTCAACATCATATCATAACCATGGGAGATTATGGAAAATTTTGATCAAGTTGGACATAAATATAAAGTTGAATAACTTAGATTTCCTCTTAAATTTTATTACTATATTTTGTTGGAAGTCTGCTTCTTGTCTTGAGGTTGAATTGCTGAATTTGATTTTGAATTTTTTATCATTTTAAAATGCTAACTAATTTAATGTAGGACTTCCTATTTTATTTATTTATTTTTCCTATAAATCTCACCAGTTTACTTTTTTGTCAACAAAATGCTTGAAGACTTGTTGTGCCATAGGTATTTCCCTTTTTTATGTTATTTTTTCAGCGATTGATTAAACCAAATGCTTCTTATGGCCATAAAAAATAATCTAGATAAGATAAGATAAATTTATTAATGTCCATCAAGAGACCAACAAGGGTCTAAAGGACTGGAAATGTACACCAAAAGGAATCGTGAACCAATAGACCACCAAACAGTGGCCGGGAAAGCAACCAAGAGCGAAAAAAATGAAAGAAGAGAACAAGAAACAACAAGCAAGAAGAGCAGACACAAGTGAAGGACTAAGGATCATTTTTAGGAAGAAAGAAGTCCAGCACAGAAGGATAATGATCCAGATGAGCAGGAACCCTAAGTCATCACTGTGAGCTGCTAGAGATGTGTCGCTGACAGGTAAAGGTGCTGCGGGGTCTCACAGATCTAGAGTGACCAGTGATGGAGGCAATGTGAGGCCACTTCACCCCTCGTAAAGGAGATGAGGGCGAGAAGAAGGCTATAATGAGCTGATTGGGTATCTGTCTCTGGGGGAAACGAAGCTGTAGCATATGCTTGTGAAACTGTATAGTCTCATGGAGATAAAGTGCCAGGCATCTCTGATTGGTGTAGCTAAAGAAAGAAGTCAAGGAACTGCACCCTCTGAATAAGCAATCTCCCTCTGATCTCATAGTAAGTAGGACAATGGAAGATGAAGTGTGTCTCAGTCTCAATCTCCGCGAGGGTGCATAACCTGCAAATCCGATCATCTTTGTCAATGTGATGATTTGTTTGGACCCGAAGGCAGTGAGATCCAACCTGAAAAGATCCCAACATAATGCGAAGGGCGTGGCACCAACACTAAGATAAGTATCTAGGAAGAACAATAATCCCATCCTGAATGTCTAGAAAGTGCTCAGCATAAAAAGCCATCCTCGGTGCACACCCCCACATAGGTTGATCTAGGTCGTGGTGATATATTGCCTGTATATGTCAAGTCTGACATGTTTGTTCAACTTCTATCTAGAAGGGAGGAGGTGAGCCAGAGCGTCAAGTGAGAACTAATAGGGGGGGAGGTGATCAATGTCAATCCCGATGGAACCTAAAAGGGATGAGGCCTGGGCATACCAACAATGGGCTCTGGTGGAGGGGTCTGACTTGGTAAGCACCACTGAAGAGCAATAGGCCAGGTAGGAGTATCTATTGCGACTGTCATTGGAGTCCGCAAAATAATGGAGGTAGTGAATAAACCAAACTAGATCAAAGATGACCCCCAATCTAAAGGGATGAGCCCCGAACTCAGCTAGAATGATGTTGTGAGAGGTGGACCAATGACATTTGATGATACGCCAGAGGAAGATAGTCTCAACATGCTCGATAGAGGCCCAATCAGAATCCAGAAGCGACGACTCGCAAAAAATAGAACCATAAAGTATCGTAGGTCTAACCAAGGAATCCAAGAGGGACAACTTGGATGCGGTGTCCTAAAAATGATGTCTGAAACATTGTCTCTCCAACATGGCAAGGGAACCCATCCCTTTACTGATCCTAGGAAGAATGGCGGGTCTCAGGTTAAAGTGAGGGCTGGAGAACTTGACCCCAAGGTAGGTGTATGGAGAAGTAATCTCAACCTCCCAACCCTGATATAGAAATGAAGATGATGAGGTCTTCAAGTAGTTGAAGACCATCACCCATGTCTTATTGAGATTCACCACCAGTTGTCTCAAATCACAAAAATAGGCCAAGCTATCAAGAAATCTCTGGAGACTTTCTGGTGAGGAGGCAAGGAGAATCACATCATCAGCGAAGAGGAGAATGGAGATAAGAACCTGGTGCAGGTAGCAACCATCACTCAAAAGTGATGAATCTCTGAGAAAAGCCTCAAGCTCGTCAATGTAGATGCCGAACAAGGTGGGGGAAAGGGGGCACCCCTGTTTCACTCCAATAGTGCTCTAGATAGGGTCAGAGAAACCCACAGGAGTCCTGAATCTGCCCTCAACATGCTCGTAAAGTCTCATAATAGCTGTCAAAAGAGTCTCAGAAATTTTATTTAATATTAGACAAATCTAATTGTTTTATCAATGCATTGGCTATTGTCTTGGGGACTGCTCCTATTATAAGCATCAGTTCCTATATCAACTCATCGACTGCCAATATTGAAATTCATTTAAATGGCTATCTAACTCCTATTAACAATCACTATGTTCCTCCAGTTCACACTTCTAGCATCTTATAATATTTTTGAATCTTTTAAATTTATCACTAAATTAAGAATTTGACATAAATGATAATTTGACATAAATGATAATTTTTTTGTATTAAGCATTTTATTATTTATTCATTTTAAAATTTAACTTTTGGTTTCAATTATGATTTTAAAATTTGATTTTTTATTTAAAAATCGTTTAACAAATTGATTTTTATGTATTTTATTTTGAAATAGATTTTTACATATAATAATATTAAAATTTAATTTAAAAGACTATATTTTAATTTTCTAGATTGATTTCTAAGTTTAATTATTATTCAAACTCATTTAAACATCACTGCCATCATTTTGGTAGGAACTTAGCTGCTCTCAGCCTTCTTGTTATGGTTATGATTCAATAAATCTTAATGTTAGGTTAATGGTTTATTTATTAAGATAGCTTAAATGTTTGAAGAAATTTTTCAATCCATACACAACTTCAAATTAATTAAGGTTATATTAATATATATTTGATTAATAAATATATTAGATAAATAACAATAAAATATTATTATCAAATAATAATTTTACATTTTTGTTTTTTCATTATACTTATATTTAGGCAAAATATATTATTAATGGGGAACACCCCACAATGCAATGGTAAGTTGCCCTCTCAATTGGGAGGTCTTGGGTTCAAGTCTTCTTGAGCCCTTTGTTGATCTTGGCTTCGACCTATTACCTATCAAAAAAAATAAAAATATTATTAATGTATTTTTTATTAAAATTAAATTTATAGTGTTTAAGCATTAATAAAAATTGATTGACTTTGAGTATGGTTATAAAAAAATTTAAAAAAATCTAAACATATATAAGTAACATTTCTATTCTATTTTTCCCCTTTCAATGCAAATTAATTCTAATTCTAAAATTAAACTAACTTTTATCTTTTAATTTTTAAAATCTAAAACTAAAATCTAGTTAAAACCTTTTTAAAAAATTTCAACATTTCTATTCTATTATTTCATATAAATCATTTCATATTCTAAAATTAAAATAAATTGTATATTTTTTTAATCACTAAGATTTTGATCCAATTTGCAATCACTAATAGTTAAACTTGTAGAAAGGTCTAGACATCCCTACTTGGTTGATATACTCTAAATGCCAAGGTTAGTGGGATTAGTTAGTGCCAAGATCAAATTGGGGGAGTTGGGTAGGAGGTAGACCACTTCCTAGTCTTCTTGTTGTGCTCTTTGCATCATTATCTTAGTAGTTAGATCACTTAATGGATCGAGATAGGGTTGTTTGATGCTCATGCTTTGTACTTCTTCCTTATTGAATAAATTTTCACCCCTCTTTTATTTTCATTATATTCATACAACTTACAACTATAAATATGTGTACAACATGTTAGTTCAATTCATTTTTGCAATTGTACTAAGAACATTTGCAAATGCACATATGGACATTTCATAAGTTTATATATTAATGATTAAAAGTATAACTTTGAGACTCTTTAAACTTATGCTTACTGAGTTGAGGTATGACAAACATACAACCTTTATTAGAAAGAAGTTGCCAATTACAAAAAACCCATCTAAACTTGAAAATAAACATTCTTGACTATTGTATATTATGTGTCATTATAACTAATACTTTTAACTTCAAAACTAGTGCAAGCCTGAGTTCTTATAGTGAATCTTTCCTCCTCAAAGTATGCATTTAAAACTTTCAAATATTATTTAAAACTTTCAAATTTTGTAGCAAAGTTTAAACAACTTTATCAATATTTTGGCCCTACTTTGCAACCTTTTAAAAAAAATGATGTGTCAAGATTACTTAATTAAATAAACAATAAATGCTCCTCTCACTTAAAAATAATGTCACAAGATTTTCTATTAAACAAACTATAAATAATATGCTTCCTTTATATATTAACATGTAAATATATTTTTCAATGAGCCTAATTCTTGCACCCCTTTTGGTACAAGTACTAATGACATTTAACTCCATTTAAATTATAATAAATTCATTTTAAAAAGGATAAAAATAAACCTATAAATTATATAAAACTCTCTATAGTTTTTTTAAATTAATAAGAAAGTGCACAAAAATTAGTCATTAAAATACTTCCAAACCTAAAAAATAAAAAAACACAACCGCCTTACTAAAATAAAAGAAACTAAACTAAATCAAACAGCGGTCCAAAAAAATCACGTTATAAAGAAAAATACGAGTATTCTGTTGATAATGATCACACATGCTCAACTTAAAATACTATTTATTTTTTATTTTAAATAAATATAAAAACTCTATTTTAAATAATATCTGCTAGTAGGTGATACTTGAATCTTACCACTAGTTAACTAAGATTTATACAATTAAATAATAAAAATATATTATTTTTTACAATTTTTTATTATAATTTATATTATGTTTAATAAATAGACTATAAAATATGCAAAATTATCAGTTATGTCAAATTCTTAATTTAGTGATAAGTTTAAAAGATTCAAAATATTTAAATATTAAATAAAAATAATCTTCATATTGATATGACCATTCAAATACATATTAAAACGTGCAAAAAAGAATGTCTTAAACATTAAGATTGAGGGAATGAATGATAGCCTCCTCCTATTATTAGGTTTGATGATTTTTTGAAAAAAAAAAAAAAAATTTATAAATTTGGACAATTTTTAAAGCTTTAAAAAATAAAAAGTAAAAAGAATAATTATGAAATCGATCCATGCAACCAAACAAAATTCTGCACATCCAAAATAATCGGCTGCACACGATAAACCTGTTCAATCTCTCACTTCTGAATAAATAAACCTGTTTATTTAGTCACTTCTCGTCTTACTTTGGAGTTTAATATAGCTGCGTCTACGACTGTCTTCTTACGTTATTCTTTTTTCCAATAAAAGAAGAAGTATTACAAAGTTCAGTTATCACTTTATACAATATAATAAATGAGTGCATGTAATAAGCAGCAGTTAATAACTTCGACTAAAATTGGAGTTTCATCGATAGAAGACGCCTTCTCTAAAAATAGGAACAAAGTTAACAAACTGTTATGTTTGGTTGGGTTTTATTTTTAGTTTTTGTCAGCCTTGATAAAATCTAGTTTCCGCCCTCTTTAAATTCTCATAGTTTTTTCATCCCATACTACACTATAACAATCTTGATCCCTCTTTTTAACTTATCCAAACTTTGATTTTGAGAACAATCGTGTTGTTACAGAGCAATTTCTGAAATATGCAAGGGATTCTCATTCCTGGTTTGCCCAACGATGTCGGGCTGCAGATCTTGGCGAGAATACCAAGGAAATATTACCCTGCAGCGATCTCGAATGTTTCTTCTTCATGGAGAGAAGCTGCAACAAGTCCCCAGCTTTTTGCTTTGCGAGAGCATTTGGGCGTGACGGAATCATGGTCTTACACAGCTGTGGTGTACAAGGACGACAATCTTTCCTGCATCCCTCGCTTCGCCAGGAGTGTAAATGGAGAGGATTTGGAGTGGCGGCCTCTGCCATTAATGAGGGAAGAACACAGACCGATTTATGGATTCGGCTGCGCAGTAATTGGCGAGCTGCTATTTGTAATTGGCGGTTGTGAATGTAAGAACAACTGTACAAGACTTCCTGCAACCAACAAAGTGAGCATCTTCAATGTCCGAACAAATCAATGGAGCTGCGTCCAGAGGATGAAAGATGCGAGGGTAGATTTCGGGTGCGGAGTAGCTGATGGAAAACTTTATGTTGCAGGTGGGGATCGATTCATTTACTCAAATGATGAAAATTCAAGTGATGAAAGTTCCGATAATGAAAATGATCAGACATGCAACATTTTAAAATCAGCTGAAATGTACAATCCCTTGACAGACGTCTGGACCCCTGTACTGGCGGACATGAACACTGAGGTGAAATTTGGGAATTTCCAAATATCATTCGATGACAGCTTATTCTCTGTGAACATCACAATTGAGGAAGACGGTCATGAGAAATGTGAACTGGCAGGAACTCCCCAAGCTTGGGTTGTGATATCAATCTGAAAATTCTAACATCGCGAGAGTAAAGTTAAGTTTGCTTTATATGAAATTCAACTGTTCATTTCTTCTTCTTGCACTGTTCATTTCTTCTTTTCGGGCTGTTCATTTCTTGTTTGACTTGTCGTCTTATCTTGAAGACTATTGTATAAATATGAAGGCAAAGCTCTATGTATGCAAGCTGTAATAACTGAATAAAACATTTGTTCTGCATACTAGTTTTCTCTTTAGAATTTTTGTAGGATCGTGTTCATTGTATTGCATATTTTATATCTGTATTTTTATTTCTGAAGTTGCAGTTGTGTTATTATTCAATATTTGATGTGAATTAAGTTTCGATAGTTAAATAATTTTTGTAAAATAGAAGATTAATAATCAGTAACTGCAATAGAATTTTCATAGGTTCATTGTGGAACATAAGCTTTCAACATTTCTTGCTTCCTACATAAATTTTGAGAGTAAATACGCATTGTTTCTATAAATAATCTAGATACTTTTGTTATCAAAGATTATGAAATCTCTTTCTTTCCAAATCTTCAATACATGCTACCAAAAAAACAAACTGTAAATGTACAGAAAATTTAAATTGATTTATAGCCTGCATGCACAAAATATTTACACAAAACCTTTTGTTTGTCATTCTTACATCAAGACAAGAAAATAGAGGATTTTACATGGAAAACAGAGCTCGACCTAGAGATAATGGATATACAACATTTTACCTTCGTAAATATCTCAAATATTTTCTATTAATTTGAGAGGTTAAACTGAGAAGCGAATATATAAAAATGTTTAACGCCAAATTTTAGTAGCAGGACAACACTGAAATCTCTCTTTCTGAATTGTGAATAATGCTAATAATTAAGGTTGCTAGCAACTGCTAATGATATACGATGATTAGCATGGTGATTATATGATACACAACCTTCCTACATTCCCCCACCCCTCGGACATGTCTTAGCAGGAGATTCTATGCAATCAAATATAAAGCTCAAACCTTTATAAGCTTCTACCAGAATATCTTTGATATGTGTCTGAATAATACACCATCTCAATATAGAGTGCTTCCTATAGAGTAACGTAATCTCTACTCTGATTTTAAATCTTTTATTTGATGGAAGCCCTTGGGGAATCCTACACTTATAAGACATTCATCTATATTTTGGGAAAAAAGACAATTGAAAATAAATATGTAGATGCAAATTTATCATTCATTCCTTTAAAAGGTTCACCTAATGTAATTCTTGATTGGCTATGGGTTGTGAAATATACGCTCTCTCTGGTCTGACCACCATATGAAATGTGATTTTTTTCTAGATTCAATAGTCATCCCAAATACTCTTTTATCACTCACTGATTTGTATATAGACAAAAAGGAACATAAAAGGGGTGGTAACCCTATCTAGCACTCTTTTTGTATTTGCTCTACCTTGCTGCCTTGATTTGCATCAGTTGTATGGGTAGGGCACTACAGCTCTTCTCGGTATCATATCATAGCTGTGGGAGATTATTGCAAATTTTAATCAAGTTGGACATAAATATAAAGTCGAATATCTTAGATTTCCTTCCCATTTTGTTACTATATTTTGTTGGAAGTCTGCTTGTTGTTAAGGTTGAATTGCTGAATTTGATTTTGAATTTTTTATCATTTTAAAATGCTAACTAATTTAATAGAGGACTTCCTATTTTATTTATTTATTTATTCTATAAATCTCACCAGTTTATTTGTTTGTCAACAAAATGCTTGAAGACTTGCTGTGCCATAGGTATTTCCATTTTGTATGCTGCTTTTTCAGCAATTGATTAAACCAAATGCTTTTTATGGCCATTAAAAAACAATCTAGATGATATAACTAGAAATTTTATTTAATATTAGATAAATCTGATTGTTTTATCAATGCATTGGCTATGGTCTTGGAGATTGTTCCCATTATAAACATCAGTTCCTATATCAACTCATCTACTGTCAATTACGAAAATCATTTAAATGACTATCTAACTCCTATCAACAATCACTATGTTCTTTCAGTTCACACCTCTAGCATCTTATAATAAATTAGAAGAAAAAAAGCAAGCAATTTAATTTAAAATATAAAAATAAAAGATACTACCACCGCTATAGAAGTTAAGATCAAAGCAAAATTAAAGATCCAATAAAATTTAACAATGATTTCTTATTTCTTATACTATAATTGTCATTAGGTATATTCTTTTCACACGACCATCAATTTGTATAGGGGCATACAAAGAAAATGAGTATAATTAAAATAAAAATAGGTCAAGATTAGACCATCCAAATTATATGCCTAGAAGAAAGTCTTTTGATAGGGCCACAGTAATTTTCCTTTTTACATGACCATTCCTTTTATTTGATTTATTTTCCAACCTCATATGACGAAACATAATGAGTTAACTTTCTTGTGATATTCATGGAAAGTAATACCTATCAGTTGGTCAATGGTATACTGGAATGAGTGCGTGTTATTGCTAAGTTATTTTTGTCAATAAATCTCAAATCACTCGGTGCGTGTTATTGCTAAGTTAAATTTTGTCTTGAATTCTCCAATCACTCAGTGCATGCTTTCCTTAAATGATTCTCAACAAAGTTTTTGGGTTGAATGCTTTTTAGCTTATTCATTTCATGGGTTTTCTATTGGTGTATTATATTCTTTTAAAATATGTGAAAATCAATTGATTTTAGTTATTCTTAGTTCTTCTTAGTTATTCTTAAATTATCATTATTATTTGTTATTAATTACTACAAATTATAATATAATTCTTTTGTATTTGTGTAAAGAGATTTTAAAATGCAATTTAAAGTTAGGTCCATTAGTAGACTTAAAGTTAAATAAGTTTGAGTCTCTTCATATATTTTTTAATTAATTTTATATATATTTTGAAAAAGAAATTATATTATTTTACACATGTCAAGATATTAATCAATTATTAGTTTATGAACTTTTGGGATACACTTAATATCAATAGTATTGCTTCAAAATCTACAAATTTAAATGCTTTATTAAATCTAATTGAATTGTTTTTAGTTGTCCTTTATATGACTTTAAATGCTAAATCTTATTTGATTCTTATCTATATTATGGTGCTTCATTCTCATCCAAAGGAAAATGGGGAAAACTTTCCCCAAATGATCATGCCTCACCCTTGGGAATGGCATTGATATTTCCACATCCACTTTTAGCTTATAGTGAATATATTGAAGAAATAATTGTATAAAGATTGGTTTTGATTCCTCTCATTTAAAAGAAAAGTTCTCTTGTAGTAAGGTTCCTTAAATTTCTACAAACTTTGTCATCTTCTTATTAGCATTGTTGATAGGAGGGCACAATTTGTGCATATTTTTGAGGTAAGTTACTTGTCATGGTCTCAATGAGTTGTACTTTTCCAAATCTATATGCAGTACAAATATTAAATTATGTTTCTGCACATGGTTTCCTTAGCCTCACAATAGGAGTGGATTACATCAAAGAAGTGATAAGAATGATTTGTAATTTGGTTTATGTGGATATCTTTATAAAAATTTAAGGCATTTGATCTACAAATAGCTCCATGTTGCAATTTTTTTTCACATTGATAAGTGTAGATTTTGTTGTCACACCAAAAGTATGTATTGGTGGTGGAGAGGGATCATGGATATAGTTGCAACCACCATAGATAGAGATGGAGGCAACCATGTACCATGTGAGATTCACACCCACTACTTACCATGTCGATAAGCCAAACTTACGCAAACAAAGGGTCTAGGGCTTGAGGGACTCGCATAGATGACCTATGCTTTGATACCATGTAAATTTTTTCATCACACCAAAAACATGTACTGGTGGTGGAGAGGGATGTCATCATGGATATAATTGCTATGCCAATCATAAGAAACCGAATGTGTGAAAAACTTGAATACACTTTGTTGTACCTTCCACCACCTTCAACCCTTCTTTTTAGTGGTCGTAAAAATGAATATTTATATGCCACTTTTAAGGTGGGTGAAAGTAAATGTTTTCTTCTATAATCACTACCATACAAAGAAATATAGTGGATTCACAGACTCAATTGTTATTGAGCACATACTCTATGTTACCTTTCATATTTATATATTATTGCAAATCTTCTTTTCTACAACCCTAGATAGGCAACCCAAAAGAAGCAACTTTTATGGTACAATATTTTCTCCTAGATTTTTTATTTTTCTTCAATTGATCAAACCCTAAAGATTCCATTTTATATATTTTCTTTCATTCAATTTGATTAAACCCTAATGATTTCTTTTTTCATTCAATTTGATCAAACCCTAATGATTTCATTTTCATGGTTTTTTCCCACTCAATTTGATCAAACCTGAAAGATTTCATTTTTATGGTTTATTTGATAGATACACGTGTATTTTATTTTAGAAGATGAGTGAGGAAGATAAATTGGAAAGTTGTTCATACACACTCAAAATAAAGATGAGTTGCTCTGTGTTCACAAGGAAATACAATAGAATTAGTATTTCATTTGGGGATGCATTCAGAAACCAAATGTACATAGCAAGACTTGATGACCCAACCACCGACACCTTTGATAGATGTTCAATAGATTCATTCACAATTTTGGAATAGCCCTTGCATTTACAATGTTTGTTATTTGTATCTGGTGCATGCCAAATATGATGCATGGAAGCCATAATGGGTCAGACTTTATTAGGGTTGGAGTCAATTGGTTAGCTTCATTTATGATGTGTTTATTCCTGATTTCAATTTATTTAATGCTATGTGAATTCTTTCTTGAAATTTAGCTACATAGGTAAATATATATGAAAAATTTGAAGCATATAAGTAGAGAATTATTTGTGGAATATGTTTTTCATAGTCTTCAAGATGAAAGATATGAGATATATACGATGAAAATTATAATTAAATTTTTATAATGGAACAAATTTGAAGTATACATTACAAATTTGTGTCTAATTTCTCCAAAATCGAAAGATTTTATGTAGATTTTTCAGTATAGTTAACTTTTTATATTATGTGAAGGTTTGAACTATAAATAGATAGATTTATAGGAAGTTATTTGTTAAATGAAGGCATTGTTTTTTTGTATGGTTGTCTCACACTAGAGAAAGAAAAAATTATGGAAACTGGAACATTCCTTGTGACATGCCCGGCTCCCAACTTCAACTCAACCATTATTTTTTCTTAAAAGGCTACAAAAATACTCCATTCAACCTAGGAATCTAGGAGCTTAAAACTTTGATATTGTTAGATCTTGATTTTAGTGTGCTGAGAATAAATTGAAGCAGTTGTTGTAGGGAGATTGGTTTTGGTTTTTTTTTAAAAGCTTCTTTTATAGGCTTTTGTATAATTTTTCTTACAAAATCTACTCATTTTATCTAATTGGTATCGTTGAAAGCTCAATCTTCAGTACCTTTCCATGTTTTAATGAGATCTTGTGTTAGAACTGATCACCAACCACTGCATTTACTCCTCCCCTGTACACCTCTCCAGTTTAGATATCCAATGTCTTGTCCACCATACTAAATCTTCTCAATCAACACAAATAGGATGGATTTTTAGAATTAAAAACCTATGAATCTAATCTTTCTTAGATGCTTTCTATGATGGTTGAAAGTATATTAAATGAAATTTAATTTTTTTTCCTTCTTCTCTTGTTCTCTACATACGCATATCTAAGAGGATTTTTTTTGGTAGAGCAAGTAAAAAAAGAACAATCTAGAAAAATAGAGAATGTGGGTCAGTGTAAAAAGGTCTCAGAAAATAGGGGTTGAAAGGGTATTTTTGTAGAAACATTCAATCAGAGAGCAGAGAATAAAATAAGGGTTAACTTAGTTTTTATATTCCAGGTGAAAGAGCAGTATCTCTATTTTGCAAATTAGATTTGTATGTTTGAATATTCGAATTTAAAGATTATGGTAGAAGCAACATGTATCTTTTCTCTTTCATTTTTATTTCTTTTTGATGTTATTTAATCTCTATTTATGATCTTTATTTCCTGTGCCTCTTCTCTTCAAAGTGTTATCAGAGCTGAAGGTTATTGGGGGAAGATTTTTTTTGGAAAAGTTTTCAAGAAGATAAGGTTATTTATAGTCAATTAAAGAAACTCCAAGCACAAGCTTAAAAAATACTCAAATCCCACAGTTTAATGGTACAAAAATTATGACTACTAGGTAGTCACAATGAAGGCTTTATCTTCCTCACAAGACTTATGGGATCTTGTTGAAAATGGATGTCTAGAACCAGAAAATGCAGCAACATACAATGCCATTGTACCAAGAACATAAATACTTATTGAAAGATAATAGAAAGAAGGACTCAAAAGCTTTATTTTTTATCTTTCAAGGGGTGCATACAAGCATATTTCCCAGTATTGCAACAACAACAAAGTCCAAGCAAGCTTGGGATACTGTTTAAATAGCCTACCATAGAATAGCAAAGGTGAAGACAACAAAATTTCAAATCCTAAGAAGGGATTTTGAAACCATCTACATGAAGGAATTAGATACAATAGATTTATTTTTCACTCAACTTATTTGATTGGTAAACCGAATCAGATCTCATGGTGAGACACATGAGGAAGAGAGCATAGTAATTTTTAGTGGCTAATATTTGCCAATTGGCTAATTTTGGAAATTTGAGAATCCAAATTTGGCTAATAATTCAAGATTTAAGGAAATCAAAATCGACACATCTTTACCAAATTTTGATTTAGAAATATTTAAATCTCAAAATAATTTATTTTATAAAAAACTTGAACTCAAAAATTCACCACAATATTCTATACATGATTAGATTTAATTTTCCATAATTTTATAAGTTATTATAGAAATTTAAATTAATTCCCCAATAATATATCATGATTATTAGTTACTATAGGGATCTATCACCAACTTTTAGTTTCCATTACCGACTTAAAGTATAATCTAGTGACCCTCATTATATTCTATGAGGTAAAAATGTTACTATTTGGTTTGTAATGCTTATCGGAGCTAAAATTTCTTTCGGATTGTTGATCTCAATATAAATCAATGGTCTTGAAGAAATTTTGGCCCCATTAGTATTTAAAAATACCAATACAATTGTCTCACAATACAATGAGGTTATTAGATTATATTTTAAATAAATGGTAGCAAGTAATTATTACAAAGTCTATTCCTTAAGGCCCCGTTTGTTTGTGCAATTGGAATTTGGCCCAAAACCTGATTATCTCATAATAAGGTTTTGATATTCTGATTTTGTATATTCGGAATATGTTTTGGACCATTTGGTTGACCCGGAAGATGGATGAGACAATCCATCTTCTGCGTTTGGTTGCCATTTTCAAAATTGGAATTGGAAGATAGAAATTCCTCTTTATGTGTTTGGTTTGCAATTTCAAATTGGAATTGGAAGATAGAAATTCATCTTCTCTGTTTGGTTCTACATTTTGAATTGGAATTAGAATTTAATTTTTAATTTGATATTTTATTATTTTAGTCCATTTTTTATGTATAGTTTTTTTATATTAATTTATATTTTTATGTACTAAATCATAAATAAAATTTAATATATTTTTTCCAATTCTGTGAATAGAAAACTTAAATAATTTTATACATTTATTATTTTGGTCCATTCTTTATGTATATTTTTTTGATATTAATTTATATTTTTATGTAGTAAATCATAAACAAAATTTAATATATTTTTTTCAATATCATAACAAAAAAAATAAACAATATTATACATTAACAAAAACAATAAACTTAACTTCAACAAAATTTAATATATTTTTTTCAATACATTAACAAAAAAAAAAACAATATTATACATTAACAAAAACAATAAACTTAACTTTAACAAAATTTAATATATTTTTTTCAATACATTAACAAAAAAAATAAACAATATTATACATTAACAAAAACAATATTGAACAGTAAACTTAACTTTTTTTAATAATTTTATACATTATCATAAACAATATTATAACAAAAAAAATAGTTATAACATTGCTCATATCACATCAAAATATAAATAAGTCATCTAGTCCACATATATATCTATCTCCAAAAAATGATCAAACTAAGTAGTACGATGATCAAACTAAATAGTACGATTGTTGCACAAAGAAGACGTCGTAAAAACAAGATTTTGGCTTTAGATGTAGCCTCCGCTTTTGCCATAGTTTTCTCAAGTCTTTTGCAATTCTTGCACTCGTCATCTACAACAGGTCTGTGTGTAGAACGTACTAATGATGTAGACAATGACGGGGTGTCATTGACCCATTGGAAGTAACCGCATCCACCTCCATCCTACAATACAAATCTAAGTTAGTCTTGCTATAATGACTAATATTTATTATTTGTAAATATTTAAATATTGTGCAATTAACAACCTTATAGAAGTTTTTACAACCCCAAAATTTACAGCCTGGATTGTCCTCTGTCTGTGACTTCCTCAACACATAACGCAATCCATCACCGCAGTGACACATAAGAGCATTCCTCGTAGCCATCAGCACTGTATCAAGCAAAAATTTGTTCATTCATACTAATTTTGTTCACTATAACAACATGACTATATTCTATGAGTACAAATTGAAAAAGTTATACAAAAAATATAATGACACAACTATAGCATCAGATATAACAATATCCATGAACTGGTTTTGTGGTGTGAAAACACACCGTTAAATAAGAAAACGCAAGTAGATCCACGGTCTACGCCCTTATGCCCCACATTCGATGATCAATCCTGCATCTACAAAGTAAACATGATACAAAAACTAAAACTTGTTCATTTTTAAATGGAATACACCAAGGAGTACCATCAGAAATTTTGACCGTTTACAAACATGAATAGTAAACAATCATCAGATAGCTCATTTTTTTATCAGCATATGTGGATATTTTTTTCATCGATGTTTGAAATACCTTCTTGATTCGATTGTGTAGATAGTTTTGGTTCACACTCTGTGATTCATCATCGGGATTGCAATAGATAGTTTGAGACCAAAATGATTGCAATAGACCAAAATGATGGACTTTTCTTTTAGTCATTTTTATCTCTTCCATCCCGATGAAGGATCATAGAGTGTGACCATAAAATATCTAAAAAATTGAATCCAGAAGCTATTTCAAACATATTTAATGTCAGCATATGTGTAGTCTCACTTTATCATATGTGTAGTCTCAAAACTATCCATTTCTATTTCTGTACCTATCACGTGGTTTTTTAAAATGAATGAAAAATGAAAATAAATTGAAGATGAAATAGAGCATTAAACAAAGTAGAATTATTAAACTTAATTTCATAACGCAACAATAATAACAAGATGGTTAATACATACAAAATCATGAACAATACAGTCGTCTACTAAAACACATTTATAAAATCATGTTTGAAGAACTAGAAATGGATAGTTAAGAGACTACACCTTAACAATACATTAAATGAAGCATTCATCATGTGGTACTCCTTCGTGTATTCCACTTAAAAACAAATGCAAGCTAATATGTCTGAAAGCACTCAAAATTCAAAAGATGAGAGAAACAAGGTTTCCTAAAACTGGAGAGAAAAACAAAAAAATGGAGAGAAAAACAAACACTATATAAAATGAAGTATAAAATGACAAGCACACTCTGTGAAAGCCAACATAATCACTAGCAACAAAAAATAATGGAGAGGAAAATGAGCACTATATAAAATGAAGTATAAAATGACAAGCACACTCTGTGAAAGCCAACATAATCACTAGCAACACAAAATAATCTTGGCATGGATCCAAGGAATTAACACAATAAAAGTATCGGTGGGTACTTACTAGTGGCTCCAACATAAATATCCAATGCTTCCATTTCTCATAAAACTATATTTTGTAAGGTCATAATCGGGTGATCATCTTCATATTCTTGTCATCTTCCGACAAACAAACGGGCCCTAATAATGGAGATGAACAACAATATCATATTCAGTATCATATTCAGCTTATGATATTGAATATGATACTGCTTGTGATACTGAATATGATACTGCTTATGATACTGCTTATGATACTGAATATGATACTGCTTATGATACTGAATATTTAGTATCATATTCATGAATAGCAGTATCATATTCAGTATCATATTCAGCTTATGATATTGAATATGATACTGCTTATGATACTGAATATGATACTGAATATGATACTGAATATTCAGTATCATATTTAGCAATCATATTCATGAACAACAATATCATATTTAGTATCATATTCAGCAATCATGATCATGGACAACACTATCATATTCAGCAATCATATTCATGAACAGCAGTATCATATTCAGTATCATATTCAGCTTATGATACTGAATATGATACTAGATATTCAGTATCATATTCAACAATCATAATCATGAACAACAGTATCATATTCAGCTTATGATACTGAATATGATACTGCTTATGATACTGAATATTCAGTATCATATTCAGAGATCATAATCATGAACAACAGTATCATATTCAGTATCATATTCAACAATCATATTCATGAACAACACTATCATATTCAGTATCATATTCAGCTTATGATACTGAATATGATATTGTTTATGATACTGAATATTCAGTATCATATTCACCGATCATATTCATGAACAACAGTATCATATTCAGTATCATATTCAGCTTATGATACTGAATATGATACTGCTTATGATACTGAATATGATACTGAATATTCAGTATCATATTCAGCAATCATATTCATGAACAGCAGTATCATATTCAGCAATCATATTCATGAACAACAGTATCATATTCAACAATTGCATTTAAATTAAAATATTAAAATAATTATTTTGTGACAATATGAGCATATAATAGTAAAAAATCTAAATATATATCCATCCACATGATAAAGTACAATACCACTGAAAATTAGTAACAACATGATAAAAAAATCAATGTTCTTGAACACAAAATACACTAGATATCATCATAAAGTATCATGCCACATCACAACAAGATCATCATGTATATATGATCAAAATGGTAATCACAAGCATTGTAAATGTAGTTATGGAATGATTGAAAATGTAATTATGAAATGCAAATGGATAAGCATGGAATATGATGGTATGTCCTGATACTGAATATGATATTGAATATTCAGTATCATATTCAACAATCATATTCATGAACAACAGTATCATATTCAGTATCATATTCAGCAATCATATTCATGAAAAATAGTATCATATTCAATATCATATTCAGCTTATGATACTGAATATGATACTGCTTATGATACTGAATATGATACTGAATATTCAGTATCATATTCAGCAATCATATTCATGAACAACAGTATCATATTCAGTATCATATTCAACAATCATATTCATGAACAGTAGTATCATATTCAGTATCATATTCAGCTTATGATACTGAATATGATACTGCTTATGATACTGAATATTCAGTATCATATTCAGCAATCATATTCATGAACAGCAGTATCATATTCAGTATCATATTCAGCAATCATATTCATGAACAACACTATCATATTCAGTATCATATTCAGTAATCATGATCATGGACAGCACTATCATATTCACTATCATGTTCAACAAAAATTGAATTAAAGTTGGCATACACATATATTCAAATTTCATGTCATATTCATAAAATGAACAGCAGTATCATGTCATTTTTTTAGCCTTTTATAGGCTTCCAACTCATTTAAAATCACAAAATGATGTCCTTTAAAATAACTATAAACCACCATATGTGGCTACAATCCAGTCACTTCTCTCCTCCTCGATCATCAATAAGAACCATTTGGCTCTTTCACGTTGACCCAAGAAGGTTTCGTATACCTTGAGGAATACACCTCTACTCAATCCGAGCATGGACTTGTTAACAAGGTGAATATTGTTCATGCCCTCTTTTATTTTTTTCATTGTTTCAAACATGGAATCCAACGAAGCAGCTAGACTTGCCTTCTTCCTCTTTCCCACCTTTCTACCTGATGAACTAGGAGTCCCTCTAGTACTTGTTGTTGCAGTGGACTGAGTGGAATTATAAGGCTCGTCATCCCAATCAACACCACTATCAAGATGTGCAACATCCTCTTCATCATTCACATCAAATGGCTCTTCCAAAGGGTTCCCTTCTTCAAACTCAAGGGTTGTGGTAGCTGCATTTCCTTCAGCCATGTCATTACCGATAATTACACCCAATTCAGTGAAGTACTGAAAGGGATACCTCTTATACATTCTTGCATTTTTTAACTCTCTTCACTGCATATCAGCATAAATAAATGGATTAGGTTCTTTGTCTTTCATTATTAACTTAAAAAGAAGGCAATATTATTTCCATCAAAATAGTAGAGAGATTACCTTACCTTGAGAAGCTCATCTCACACGCTGTCCTCAACATCCATGGACTGAGTAGCCTCGTTCCAAGCTAAACCGCTTGTATTCAAAATCTCCTTCATGACTCTATATGCAAGCTTCCAAGTTTTCAACTTGTTTTTGAAGTTGTCATTGGATAGACTGAGGTTCAAATCAGCATTGAACCGCCTCTCAATTGCGGTCCAAGCTTCTTTTTTGAAGCCTCCATCACATTTTCTTCCTAGTTGTACTTGCTCAAGGAGAAAGTCTATAAGCTTTCATTCCATGTCCTTTGACCACATAATCTTCTTTGACAAAGAAGATATTTGGCTCGTGTTAGCAATCTCATTCATGTTCATCAATGATTATGTGTAAGCCATGTTGTGTATACAAATTGTTGTTAATCAAATTAGCTTCATACATTAGTTTACTCAAATAAAACACATTGACCATTACAAGTCCAATACTTGCAGATAAAAAGACAAGAAAAAGGAAACCATCATGTATATCAAAGTAGCTTCATACATTAGTTTACTCAAATAAAACACATTGACCATTACAAGTCCAATACTTGCAGATAAAAAGACAAGAAAAAGGAAACCATCATGTATATCAAAGTATCTTCATACATCAGTTTACTCAAATAAAACACATTGACCATTACAAGTCCAATACTTGCAAATAAAAAGACAAGAAAAAGGAAACCATCAAGTAGTGTTGAGCCATACAAGGACAACTATTGTCGGGATATATACTCTTCCCACATTCTACTTGCTATATCATTTCGGAACTATGCCCACTCGTCTCTATCATTCTGAGACAACCCATATGTCTCTAGCACTGGTACATCTACCCCATCACGATCATCTTCCTCTTCAATGTCAATTTTTGGTGGAATGCCATCCTCTACCGTAATGTAGTTGTGTAGTATGCAACATGCTAATACAATATGGGCTTGTGTCATGATAGGATAAGATGTGGCATGCCTCAGGATTGGAAAATGCTACTTGAGAATACCAAATGTACGCTCTATTGAGTTTCTAAGAGAGGAGTGTCGATGGTTGAACAACTCTTCTTTTGAGTTTATTGGATTTTCTCTTAAAAAATCTTTCAGGTGGTAGCATGTACACCGATAAGGAGCAAGAAATCCAGGTGCATTGGGATATCCAGCATCCACTAGAAAATATTTTCCTACATAAATAAAGTATATTATTAATATGTGAAACGTGAAAATATTTTCCTACATAAATAAAGCATATTATTAAACTATGATTTGGCTTACTCGAGGGAACAACAAGAGGATCTGCTCTTGACAGAGCTGAAGCTAGAACATGACTATCTGCGGCAGACCCTTCCCAACCAGCAAGGCAGTATTGAAACTTATGATCGAAGGAACACACACCCATAACATTTTGCGACAGGTTGCCTTTTCTATCATGATATTTACCCTACATGTCGACATCGATGGTGATTGGTATATGGGTTCCATCGATAGCTCCAACACAATCCTATATGATATCGATAGGTCAACCAGTCCTCAATGATAAAAATTTGTACAAGAAAAATGTAACAACACAACAATTACCTTGAAGAATGGATCAAAGCGTTTGTTCCCACTAATTTTAGGAGGAGTGTTTGGACTAGGTGGTAGAAAGCAATCCTTGTGGAGTCCTAAGATAGCCCTCAACACCTTGTGGAAGTATCGGCTGATTGTCTCTCCTGAGTGGCCAAAGTTGTGGGCAATCTTGTGGTTCCTCAAATTGTGGCCAATGGTGTGGAGGAACATCACAAGTTGTTCTTCTAATGTCAAGTGTATCATATCTTTCAAGGATCCATTCAGCCTTAGGATAGTAGCTAGATGAAAGAAGGCTCCCCTACTCATGCGAATCTGATCATGACAATCCACGTCATTGGAATGAATAACCATTCTATAGAAATTATTTCCTTTTCTATATCATTTACCCCTATTTGCATTAGATTCTAGGGCCACGACTACTGTGGCTGCAACAACACAAGCAATCAAAGCTGTGAGAAGCTGAGAATATGTGGTCCCCACAACTACCCATTCTAGAACATCAATATTCTTAATAGGATCCATCAATGGCCTGAAAACATAGGTACATATATATACAATTAGATAGATAAATAGTTACATAGATACATACCTACATACATAGATATATAGGGTTAGATAGTTCATACATATAAATAATTAGATAGATAAATACATACATAGATACATAGAAACATACCCACATACATAGAAAAGCCTCATTCTTTTCTTAAGATATCATAGCAAGATCAAGAGATATACCAAAACTTGAATCAAAATGACATTATCGACCCTAACAACCAACTACTATGATAATGAATATGATATTGCTATTCATGAATATGATACTAAATATGATACTGTTGTTCATGAATATGATACTGAATATGAACATGCTTATGATACTGAATATGATACTATTGTTCATGAATATGATACTGAATATGAGCATGCTTATGATACTAAATATGATATTGAATATGATACTATTGTATGATACTGAATATGATACTGTTGTTCATGAATATGATACTGAATATGAACATGCTTATGATACTGAATATGATACTATTGATATTTGTGGCCTATTCAGAAAGATCAAATCTATGATATATATCCTGGGATAAATAATATATTTATTTTATTTATCTCATTATACATGTCATCGATATGTTGTATTAAAATGTGAGTGGAAGATAAGAAACATTGCTCTAAAGAGGGATGACTTGTATTATTGTTTTGTGAAATATACTTAGCCATTTCAAGTTGGCCCTTATCATTGATGATAAGGTGTGTCTTTTGGTCATGACCTGATCATATATATAATAAGTATTTTGTGGAGTGAATAGGATGACATAGAAAACATAACAAGTGTAGAATATTCGCTCCATAAGCAGATCCGAATTTGATAATTACAACAGTTAGACATTGAATAATATTTATTCATTTCTCATACACATTAGAAGAAGGAAATCTAGAGCAGCATAATGGATGATCATTAGCATCAAATTGTAAGAAGATTGAAACAACACAAACTGGGTATTATCCACTCTCTCTCTTTATCAATTTTGTATTAGTGTATAATTGTTTTTTAAAGGAATTATTATAAACTGAAAACCCTAAGTATAAGTCTGAAATATCAACAGATACTATTGTATGATATTGTTGTTCATGAATATGATAGTGAATATGAACATGCTTATGATACTGAATATGATACTATTGTTCATGAATATGATACTGAATATGAACATGCTTATGATACTAAATATGATATTGAATATGATACTGTTGTATGATATTGTTGTTCATGAATATGATACTGAATATGAACATGCTTATGATACAAAATATGATAATGAATATGATACTGCTGTATGATATTGAATATGATACTGAATATGATACTGGATATGGTACTGTTGTTCATGAATATGATTGCTGAATATTATCATCTCAAAACCTGAATATGGGCCGAAAATGAGAATATCCATCTTCTAGCCGAAGAGGTGGAATTTGTTTTGATAACCCAGTTTTGGCATTTTATAAACCCAATTTGATTCTCGGTCGGGTCCGCAATCTTCCCGTTATATTGTTTCATGGATACGATATATTGTTTCATGGATACGACTATGGATGAGTATGTGATATTGCTATCAGGATTCAACTGTGTAGTTTTTTGAGTCAAACTCATTGACCCATGATTCATGACTACTGGTTCAACACGAACCCATCTCTCATGAGAATGAATGAATCTAGGTGATGCTCATAGAGGTGAAGCACCGGGACCTATCGGGAAGTCCTGGTGCTTCACCTCTGTGAGCATCACCACTACTCATGAATCATGGGTCAATGAGTTTCACTCAAAAAACTACACAGTTGAGTGGGTGTTCAAACTTAGAGATAGAGACAAAGCCAATAAGACTGATCCATATTCCATGCTTATCCATTTCCATTTCATAATTACACTGAATTTTCAATCATTCCATAACTACATTTACAATGCATTCCATCATATTCCATGCTTATCCATTTGCATTTCATAATTACGCTGAATTTTCAATCATTTCATAACTACATTTACAATGCATTCCCTTTAATTCAATTTACAAATTCATCTGCATAACATACATACCAATCATTTTAAGTAGTTTAGTAAGAAATCTTGTCATAACTTATGCAGTGCAAAAGCTTAAAATATTTAAGAAAAAAATTGTTTTAAAATGAATGTCTAATCTATAATCCTTTGGAAAATCTATCAAATAGTTCGTGTGCCTGTCTATTTTCCATACATTTCACTGTTAAGGGAAAAAGAAACGAATAGCAAAATGGAATAGATTAAGCATATGATTTACCTCCAGTGAAATACTACATATCATACATTTAATTTTTATTTTACTTCACATTCTATATAATCAAAACACTTTTTCTACATTTCTCAAATTAGACAACTATAAAGAGATGTGGTATAAATATCGTAAGACAAGCCAAAATGTGTGTGTAGCGACTTGATAAGAATGTGGGAATTAGAATTAAATGTTGCAGGTGATTCCAGATTAAACCTAATGCTAATAGTAATCACCCTACAACTGTCAATGCTAATAGTCTGACCTATTTAGGAGAACTATACACATACATGAAATAATAATACTATCATACAAATCTGACAAAAACCAAAAAGGTTAAAATGATTAGCTTCAGTTTATGTCCTCAAGCAAGCTCCTTTTGTATCAAAATCCTCCTTTATATGATTTTTGAAGACATGCTTAGAATGAAGCTAGTGAAGTTACTCTTCTTGAGCTAAGATTATTTTTGTTGGATAACATCCATTTCCTTGCTTATTCTAATGCTCTCATAAATTCTTTTTATGATTATGCAATACATTAGTCTCATCTTAATTGTTATAAGCTAGCCGCTAAATTACAAAATTTGATTCACTAAATAACATGTAGACTGCATTTTGTATACTCCTGCATCAAATCCCCCTAGTTTAAAGTGTTTGAAAGGATATTAACTTCTGGTTTGATCTTTAATGCAAATTATATTCTATTTAATGTGTAATTGATGTGGATATTCCAATGTGCAAGCCATCAATATAGATTTGGAATTACTAATGGCTGAAAATTATGATTGAACTAGCTATACTTAAAGAATTATGTTAAAATCTACATTTAGAGAGACATTTTTTTCCATGCAATTGAGTGGAAATGTTTTGGCAATCTAAAGGACTGAAATAACATGAAAGCAAGAAAGTCACATCAACATAATTGACCTTTAGAACACCTTGCCAATCCTGTAGAGATCTAATGTGGGAAAAATTCAATGTTGAAACAGCTGTATCTTTACTTGTTAAAGAAAAATTGTATTCTATGGTAAACTTATAAGGAGTTACTCTCCATGGAGCATGATGGACTATTGTGGGTACCAATTAAAAAAGAATTAAAAAATCTTGTTACTTTCCTCTCTGCATAATCAGACTACTTAGACCTTCTATACATTACACACTTTCTCAAACTATTCATTCAACTCTAGATGATAGTGTAAGATCCAAATATATGCTTTAATGCAATTTTTTTTATATGCTTTAATGCAATTTTTTTGGTGATTAGATGCCTTTGAGCTTCTCGTGAAGAAGATAGGTTACTAAGTTGATATGGATCCCTGAGTCAGTTCACATACCAAACTGTCATATTGGAACAAATATGACATGCTAATTTGAATTTTTTAGATTTAACAAGGGCCAACTTTCAGGAGGGCATAATGGCAGTTCCAAACATGCTTTGCTAAAAAAATCTATCTTAACCTTCTAATTGATTCTTGAGGTTCATGGCAGAGAAGCTAATCAAGCTATTTGGGCAGCCTATTTGTAAATTTAATGCATTTTAGTTTGGCAAAGAAAGAAATTTAAGAGGAATCTCAACATTTTTGGTTGCATCAGTCTCTGAGTTCAAGAATACATAAACTCAAGTCATGAATCTAAGCTATAGGCAAGTCCCTGTCGTGGTCAAAATGGGACAATAGGCCAACTTTTTTATAACTCAAATATCTTTGAAATTTCAACTATCTCTAGGCTTTGACTCTCAGGATTTACAATTATATATAGCTTTAGGTTTCCAGCTTGGTGACTGATAACTCCTTGTGGGAGACCCACCAGGAGTTGGGCTTTTCCATTTATCCTGTGAAAGGCCAAGTGTAGCCATGGCTGACAAAGATCTCCCTTCTATTTCTCAGTTTATTTACAGAGTGAACCCTTACTCTTTTAGCTTCGGGAATCCTGTTCAAACCATAGAAATATCACTGGTATAGTTTGAACTTTTGTTAATTTATTTACGAAGCCTTTGATTTTATCTCTTTTATTCCATAGAAATATCATTGGTGTACTTCAAACTTATAACAAAGCAGAAAAAAGAGGAAAACAACATTGTCATTGTGCCAAGAACAAGGTTTCTTCTACCATTCACAAATAACATTCAAAAAATGCATAGAAAGTTTAAAAATATTATGCAAAGAACTTTATTACAAAAACCCATATTACAAATGCACTTCGATACCAACCAGAAATACCCATATTACAAATGCACTTCGATACCAACCAAAAATACCCATATTACAAATGCACTTCGATACCAACCAGAAAAACCCATATTAGAAAAAACCTAGTTACAGGCCAGCACAATGTAGAGAAGCAATAGTCGATGCCATAGATAGTGTACCTTGATCAATGCACCGGAGGATGAGTTGAAGACAAACCTGCAAGCAAACCCCCTTCACAACATTACCGTCGAACTAGGAAACCAGCCCACGAAAGTGTCCACAAACCCTACCCAAATTTTTTGTATGCACAAAAACAAAGATCGTATCCATGAAAAAAAAGATCATATCCACAAAACAAAAGATCATATCCACGTTGGGAAGATGGCGGACCTGACCGCCTCTCAAATTGGGTTTATAAAATGCCAAAACCGGGTTATCAAAACAAATTCCACCTCTTCGGCTGGAAGATGGATATTCTCATTTTCGGCCCATATTCAGGTTTTGAGATGATAACCTGATTATGAATTTTAGGGTTCCAAACAGTGGATATGGGTCATAATCAGGTTATCATCCTCATATTCCTGTCATCTTCTGACAAACAAACGGGGCCTAAACCCATCAAAGATTTCCACATTAAGCCAAATTTTCTATAATAATTCTATTTTTTCAAATATAAGTATTCACCATGGTGATTAATTAATTAATTTTTATTGTTTGAGATTCACCAATATGTTTTACAAAAAATTGCTATTAAAAACTAATTGCCAATAAGAATACTTTTTTTTTCAAAAAAATTGAGAGATTTGCCAATAGAATTTTTTTTTTCAAGAAAATGAAAGATTCACCAAGATTTTATATATTTTTTAAGAGGGGGCCTTCTTAAAGATTACTTTGGTAGAGAGACTGGTTGAAAATATTTGAAGAAGTTTGGCTCCAAGATTTGACACTATTGTGGTTGCCATATAAGAGACAAAGAATCTCTCACAATTTTTAGTTGATGAGTTACATGCATCCCTACTTTCTCATGAGCATAGATTAAATAGGCCAGAAAATACAAATTTGGAGCATGCCTTCAAGACAGAGGTTTCAATCAACCATGGTAGAGGAAGGGGAAGAATAAATTCAAGAGGTAGAGGAAGAAAATCATACACAGGTGGAAGAAGAATCACATCAAACTCAAGTGGAAGAGGCAATCATCAAACCCCAACTCAAAAGCAACCTCAAGAACAAAGGTATGAAAAATCCTCAATCCAATGTCACTATTGCAACAAATATGGGCATTATTTTAATAAATATAGAAAAAATCAATATGACTCTAGGCAACAAAATGAAAATTTACCAAATAAAACCAAAATTGGGAAACCATGTTCTTGGCTTGCAATGTTGCACAAGAAAGTAAAAAAGATATATGTTTTTTAGATTCGAGTTGTAGTAATCATATGCAAGGAAACTTACAAATGTTTTCTATTTTGGATAAAAGTATAAAATCAAATGTCACATTAGGGAAAGATAACAAAGTTTCAGTTATGGAAAAAATGAATTGTCAACATTCTAACCAAAAAGAGGGAGAAAATATTCATTTCAGATATTTCTTTTGTTCCTGGGTTGCAACATAACTTAATGAGTATAGGGAAGCTTGTTCAAAAGGGCTATATAATATATTTTAAGAACAAAGAATGCATAATTTGGATAAATTTCCAAGTAATCATCTTAATGTAAAAATTCACATGAAAAGAAATAGAATGTTTCCCCTAAGAATAAAACCAGACTTGAAGGTTGAGTTTTCTCAAGAACGCCTCTCAATAAACCCACAAATGAATGAGAAAAAAGTTACAACACTGGTCACACTAATAATTTTTCAAGATGAAACCAAGGATGATAATTGGTTATGGAACTTAAAATTTAGACATTTAAACTTTGGAAGCTTAAACCTATTACACAAGAAGAGAATGGTTATGGGTTTTCCATTAATAGAAAAACCAAATAGAATATGTGAATGTTACATTTTTGGGTAAACAACATAGAAATTCATTTCCAACAGGAAGGGCAATATGGGAAAATAAACCATTAGAGATTGTTCATTTAGATTTACATGGACCAATGCAAATACCCTAGATTTATGTGGACCAATGCAAACACCTTCCATTGGTGGAAACAACTGCTTCTTGACATTAGTTGGTGATTTCACAAGGAAGATATGGGTCTATTTTCTAAAATATAAAGATGATGTGTTTGACTAGTTTTGTCAATTCAAGGCTCTTGTTGAGAACAATGTGGGTATTAAATCAAGGCATTGAGACCAGATAGAGGTGGTTAATACATTTAAAATGATTTCATAAAATTTTGCAAAGATCAAGGTATTCATACATAATTCACTACAAGGTATACTCCTAAACAAAATAGTGCGGTTGAATGAAAACGTAGAACCATCATGGAAATGGAAAGGAGTATGTTCAAAGAAATGCATTTGTCAAATAGTATTGGGCTAAAGCTATAGCATGTGTAGCGTATATAATAAATAGGTGTACCACTAAAATTGTCATTAATATGATTTTAGAAGAGGCATGGAGTGGAAGGAAGCATAATGTTTTTCATATGAGAGTATTTGGTTGTGTGGCATATGCACATGTGTTGGATGATTTGAGAAGAAATTTGGAAAAAAAGGGAGAACAATGCATATTTGTGGGATACAGTAATGAATCCAAAGCTTACATGTTATACAATCCAATCAACAAAAATGTTATAATTGGCAGGGATGTTCAATTCCTAGAAGATGAAACACGAGATGAAAATCTAGATAAGACAATTAATATAGTAGCCAACTTACCACAAGAATATTTAATGAAGATTTTGTATCAACAAGAACTCCTTCAAATGTGACCCCTCCTACACCTATTCAAGCTCAATAAAGAAGTCAAAGGACACCATCATCAACCATAAGGACAACCCCGTGCACACAAGAAAAATAAACCATCAAATGTACAGAAAACACCATCTTCAATTGTGACTCTTGGTGCTGGACCACAAAGTCCACAATCTAAAAGCTCAAGTGATATATCAAACCCCACACTAGTAAGGCTAAGGAGACAAAAAATAAAAAGTTTGAGAAACATTTATGAGCAAAATGATGGTGAAAATAATGCAGATTAGATTTCTCTTTTTTCTTTATATTCACATGTGGATGAACCAATTAATTTTGCAGAAGTAAACATATTGACACATGATATCACTTCATCAGAGAACTAATCAACAGTGGAGAAATGATTTTGGTTTTTTCCAAGTCTCAAGATCAAAGTGTAGACATTTTCATCAAGGCATTAGCGAAAGAATTTTTTTTTGTTTCAAAGAGATTAATTGGTGATCATTGATATAAGTAGTTATGATTAAGGGTGAGTGTTATAATTAATCACTAACCTCTTAATTTATTCCTCCCTCATATACCTCTCCATTCCAGCTACCCAATGTCTTTTCCACTATACAAAATCTTCTCAACCAGCACAAATAGGACAAGTTTTTAGAATTAAAAAATTTGTGAATGCAATCTATCTTAGATGCTTTGTAGGATGGTTGAAGGTATATTAAATGAAATTAAATATTTTTTCCTTCTTTCTTGTTGTCTACATATGCATATCTAAGAGTGTAGTTTTTTTATAAGGCGAGTTAAAAAAAGAACAATCTAGAAAACTGGTGCAGGAGTACCCTTCTAAGGGCTCCCACCAACTAAATTTTTTTGTGATGAACTTCTTAAATGAAGCATGCATCTAGAATAAGAGTTAAGCTCATTTTGTGTGTCTAGGCCTAGGCTACGTCCTAGAGTTTAGTTGGTTTTGTCTATCTACTGGCACAGTGGCTCAGGGCCTATTGTCAACCTAAGATCAATCCTAGTTTCTTGAGATTATAGTCTTACAATGAGGGTTTGGAAAGTTTTAGCACAAGTGTGCTTTGTAACAGACCTAAGGTTGTTCTTAAAAGTGAGTGTGCAAAAGAATGGAATGAGCAAGAAAAGTTGCTCCAAAAGTTGCTAGCAACTTTTCTCAATAAGGTCTAAACCTTATCAAAGTAGCTCCAAGCCCTAATCAAGCTCCAACCCTGAGGTAAAGACTATAAGTGACTTGAAAAACCCTAATTCAAGGGTTGGCATTGTTATTGTACGTAAACTGTACGGAAAAACTAGTCTGAACATAGTTTGTGTGGAACAGTCACTATTTATGGACTGATTACATGTGAATAGAGTGAAGTTTGGGTGAATCTTTGTAGGGGATATTGTTTATATGTCTTTAGATCTTCATGTGTGTGTGCTAGATTAAATTCTTTCAAGTTTTAGTATTCATTTTGTCCATTTCTTTGCTTTAGACTGTCCTCTGCTAGTTTGGAGAGGTTATAGAATGTAGGGCTGCTACTCCTATTTCGACCATGGCCACACCATGGGACTTTAGATTCTAGAAGTGTAGACCCTACCCTATAAATATGTGCAAGCAGGGCCCAAGCAAGTTGGTGCAAACAATTGTTTGAGCAAGCCCTAGGCGAGCTAAGCAGAGTCTAACTAGGAATAGTCAACAAGGAAAGGGCTCTAGTTGACAGAGGAAGGAGTTTCAAGGAAAGCCCTTTGGAGGGAGGCAAGAGACATGGATGAAGGCTCATTTTTGTAGAGGAGAGAGTCTAGGACAGCCTGGAGTGGTGCTATTGCAGACATTATAACACTATGACCCTGAGAGACCCAAATAGCCCTTAAAACCCTCATTCTTAAGGGAAGCACTGTACGAACAGATGGGGGCCCAAAAACCCAAAAATATTTGAGGGCAAGGCATTTGTAATGAAGTCTCTTTTGAATAGGAATTTTGATTCCATGAAGTAAGAGGGCTAGAGGTCCTATAAATCTAAAGGGAGGCCTAATTGGGCTCTTTCTAGTAGCCCTGATTTACAAAGGAACCCTGCAATTGGGTAACAACCCAACCTCCTAACCACTTTGGAGATGATTCAAATTGCATAAAAAATCCCTGAAACTCATCAATTTCCATGTCAGAGCTTGGGATGGTGTTTGAGCCCAAAAAGACCCTTATAAGCCAATGTAAGGGATGGTGCTAGGTAGAAGTGTTTGGAAAGGAGCAAGATGATGCAACTATACTTGGTGGTCAGGTTAGGCTAGGTTAGGGGATTCTTGAATAGAAGGGAGTCCTATAGACCATAGAAGGTGTTAGGAGAACACTAGGATCCAGTTGAGGACTAGGGGCATAGACTAGCTAGTCTATCCTAACCTCCCCATCAGATTGGTATCAGAGCCTCTTAAGGCTTGGGAAGTGGAAAGTGGATGTTTCAACCTTTAGAAGAGTCAGTGGGATCATCACACAAGAAGAAAATGGTGACTAATGTAGAGCTTTCTAAGAATGTGGAAGATCAGGAGGAAGCTAATAGACTCTTGCAGGAAAGATTGATGCAAATGGAACAACTCTTGGATGATGTCCAAGCAAAGGCAGATAAGGTGAAAGATAGGATGGAGGAGTAGGATGTTGAAGAGAAAGAGAAGACCATTGATGATGATGTGCCTACACCTAATCCTCCAACCCAAGATGAGAAATTTCTTAAAGCTTTGAAGGCTATCACTAGCAAGGCACTTGAAGGTATCCCATTACTTACAGGCAGGATGGATACAAAGCTTGTGATGCAATGGATTGAAGGCATGGAGAATCACTTCGAATGTGAAGAGATCTCAGAGGCATAGAAGGTCAAAGTGGCCAAGTCTAGGTTGAGGGGTCAATCTTTAACCTGGTGGAACTACTTGCAAGATGAAAGAGAGAAAGAGGGAAAGAACCCAATCTCCAATTGGAAAGCAATGGTCAAAAAAGTGAAAGAAGCATACCTACCTGCTGATTATGAGATCTAGTAGCATAGGAGGAGATTGAACCTCAAACAAAAGGAGATGGATGTAGCCACCTACACTGAAGAGTTCCACAAGTTGAGCTTAAGATCCAAGATCAAAGAAGAAGAAAGTATCAAAGTGGAAAGGTACCTAAGTGGTTTGAAATGGAGTATAGCAGAGGAGATGAGTTTTTTCACTCCCACCACAGTACTTGGATGTCAGAAAATGGTACAAAAGATTGAAGATAAACAAAGATGAAAGCAAGAACCTAATGCAAAGAACAAGGGAAGAGGTAGAGACTCTAGAGGGGGTCAAAGAGGAGGTTCTAGTGGAAGAGGTGGTGACTCAAGAAACCAAGGGGAGAGAAGACTTTTGGAACAAAGTTTAGAAATTAGTACAAGAGGATCTTTTGGTAGAGGAAGAGGTTCTCAAGGAAACAGAGGAAGAGGAGTAGGAATAAGTAGCTCCTACTTCACCACAATGAAATGCTATCAATGTGGACAAATTGGACACCCTGCCTATAGGTGTCCTGATAAGCCATCAACCTCAAGCAATGAAAAGAGGGTAGCCTATACCCAAGAAGATAGCATAAGATCATGTACCAATGAGGTCAACAAGCTAGAGTTAGAGATGGGGGAGAACTTGATGTTTAGGAGAGTGCTCATAAGACAACCTAACCAAGGTGAACCCAAGTAGAGGAGGGCTCTTTTTAGAGTCAGATGCAAGATACAAGGAAAAGTTTGCAAAGTTATTGTGGATTCAGAGTCCACTGATAACATCATAGTAGAGGAAGCAACAAAGAAGCTCAAACTCACAAAGGTTCCCCATGCAAACCCCTAGAAGGTGACTTGGTTGAATCAAGAGCAGAGTGTGCTAGTAAATGAGCAGACATGGGTGGAGTGTTCAATTGGAGGCTATAAGGAAAAAGTGCTTTGTGATGTCCTACCCATGGATTCAGGCCATCTTCTATTGGGAAGACCTTGGAAATTTGATAGGAAGGTGATGTATGATGGAGAAGAAAACTCCATTTCTTTCAAGAAAGATGGGAGAATTTTTAAGATTTAGTCCATAACTGAGAATGAAGAAGGTACTTCTAAAACACCTAGTGTGCTTCTTAGCAATGGTAAGGAGTTCCTACATGCACTACATGATGAGGAGACAATAGGATGTGCTATCATGGTGAAGCCAAAGGAGGATGACAAGAAGTTGCAGGATGAAACACCATTGGAAGTGAAGCAAATGCTGGAAGAATTCAGAGATATAGTAAGTGATGGAACCCTTGCCACCTTCACTCCAAGAAGGGCCATAAGTCATCAAATAGACTTTGTACGTGGTGCATCCCTACCTAACAAAGCAGCCTATAAGCTTACCCCTAATCAGAATAAGGAAGTGGCAAGACAAGTGCAAGAACTATTGGATCAAGGATTGATTAAGAAGAGTATTAGTCCATGTGCAGTCCCAGTGGTCTTAGCATCCAAGAAAGGAGGTAAATGGAGACTTTGCATAGATTCAAGGGCTATCAATAGGATCACTATCAGGTATAGGTTCCCAATTCCAAGAATAGAAGATTTGATGGATTTCTTAGGAGGTGCTATGTATTTCACTAAGTTGGATCTAAAAAGTGGTTATCACCAAATTAGAATCAAGGAGGGTGATGAGTGGAAGACCACTTTTAAAACCACAGATGGATTGTATGAATGGCTGGTGATGCCATTTGGGCTTACCAATGCCCCAATCACCTTCATGAGGTTAATGAATGAGGTCTTGAAGGACTTCATAGGAAAATTTGTAGTGGTGTATCTTGATGATATACTCATCTATAGAAAAACAAAAGTAGAGCACCTTGAGCATTTGAAGTTGGTCATGAAGAGCACTTAGCCATCAACCTAGAAAAGTGTGAGTTCATGCAGCAAGAGTTGGTTTACTTAGGATTTTTGGTGTCCAAGTGTACTTTGAAAATGGACCCAAGCAAGGTGGAGGCAATCTTGAATTGGCCTGCCCCCAAAATAGGGACTGAATTTAGAAGCTTTCATGGATTAGCCCAATTTTATAGAAAGTTTGTGAGAAAATTCAGTGGGATTTGTGCACTAGTATTAGACACCATCAAAGGAGGATTGAAAACCAAGTTCAAGTGGACTGAGGCAGCCAAGAAAGCATTTCAAACATTGAAGCAAGAGGTAGCTACCAAACCTATCTTACTCTTACCTACTTTTGACAAATTTTTCACTATTTAATGTGATGCAAGTGGTGTAGTAGTAGGGGGTGTATTGAGTCAAGAAGGAAGGCCTGTGGCATTCTTTAGTGAAAAAATCAATGAGGCAAAGAAGAAGTATTCAGCCTATGACTTGGAGTTGTATGCATTGGTACAATCTCTCAAGAAGTGGAGGCATTACCTCTTGCCAAAAGAATTTGTTGTATTTACTGATAATCAGGCTTTAAGATATATAAACACTCAAGAGAAGCTTAGTAACAAGCATTTGAAGTAGATGGAGTATCTCCAATCCTTTACCTTCACAATCAAACACAAGAAGGGGTAGCTCAATAAGGTAGCAGATGCCTTGAGTAGAAAGCTTTTGACTGTCCAAGAAGTACAACTACAAAGCATTGGAATAGCAGGTTTTAAAGACTTGTATGAGGAGGATGAAGACTTCTCACAAGCCTACAAGGTGTGCCTAGAGTTTCAGAACCATTTCCATGGTGAGTTTGAAGATTACACCCTTCAAAATGGATTGTTGTTTAAAGGTAATCAACTATGTGTACCTAGGGGATCCATGAGGGAAAATCTGATTCAAGAGAAGCATAATGGCAGTCTAAGTGGACATTTTGGCATAAATAAGACATTGGAGTTGGTGCAAAGATACTATTTTTGGCCTAAGCTAGCAAGGGACTTGAGGAGATATGTAGAGCAATGTGGAATATGTCAAAGAGCTAAAGGAGGTTCAAGCAATGCAAGACTCTATCAACCTTTACCAATTCCAAATAGGCCTTGGGAGTGTGTGAGCATGGATTTTGTGGTTGGACTCCCTAAAACCAAATTAGGTATGGATAGCATCTATGTTGTAGTAGATAGGTTTTCTAAAATGAGTCATTTCATTCCATGGAGAACTACTCATGATGCAAGCTATGTAGTACATCTCTTCTTTAAAGAGATAGTTAGGATCCATGGACTCCCTTTGAGTATTGTGTCAGATAGGGATAGCAAGTTCATGGGCCACTTTTGGAAAACCTTATGGAAAAGGTTAGGAACTAATCTCTCTTTCAATTCAGCATACCATCCTCAAATTGATGGTCAAACTGAAGTCATAAACAGGGTGCTTGGCAACTTGCTAAGGTGTTTGACAAAGGAGTATGGGAAGACTTGGGATCTTGTTATATCTCAGGCTGAATATGCTTACAATGACAGTGTAAATAGGACCATAGGAAGAAGTCCTTTTGAGATAGTATATGGAAGACACCCTAGAGGAGTGTGTGAGTCAAGAGACTTAGGTTCTATGGAGTTGAAGAGTGGACAAGCTGAAGATTTCACTCAAACCATCAAGGAGGTTCAAGAGAAAGTGAAGAAGTCCATTATGGAGTCCACTTATAAACTCAAAGCTAAAGTGGATGAAAAGAGGAAAGAATTATAGTTTTAGATTCGAGACTATGTCATGGTCCATCTTAAAAAAGCAAGGATGCAGAAGGGCATGCCCACCAAGCTACAAATAAGGAGAGTAGGCCCATGTCAGATTCTAGCCAAATATGGAGAGAATGCCTACAAAGTGGACTTGTCATCAAACTTAGCATCTCACTGGTGTTTAATGTTGTAGACCTGGTCATGTTCAAAGGAGATATTAGTCAGCAAGGTATACATTCACCAAAGGTGCTGCAAGACATAGA